>VZTD01001046.1:1572556-1596255 GCA_013397725.1 Rhagologus leucostigma | reverse complement strand
GGCGAGCCACAGCCGTGTGGAAGTTGATGGGAATTTGCTTTAACGAGGCCGGGATTTCACCCGAGGGGTGGAAGGGCTTAAAAAGGAGCATTGTTTCCAAACCCAGCTCCTCTGCCCCCCTTCCGCCGGGGAAGCAAGTTGCAGGGATGCGGTGCTGATTCAGAGGTGCGGGGTGAGTCAGAGCTGGAGCTGTCAATGTGTAACTCACCGTTATCAGCTGCAGCTTCAAGATCCGAGGATAACCCAGCAGGAATGCGATGGACAGACCTCAGCCCTGCCCTCCCCCATCCCCTTCCCCAGTCAGGAAAAAGAAGCTAACCTTTCATTTATGGAGCTTTTCAAATAGGTGTTCACAAGTTTTGAGCTATGAAGAATCCTTTTATTATCATTTCATTTTATAATTACAATGGTACATTGCAGGGTGGGTTTTTTTGCTTTGGTGGTGTTTTTTTTTTTTTGAAAAACATGTAAGTTACTGTTTCCCCCTGAAATCATGTAGCTCACTCTATTAGAAATATTAGTGGGTCATTAAAACTTTCCTTTCATGTGTTTTGATGCCTTAGGCATTGGAAAGGAATCTGAGCCTGTATCCAGTGAACTTAGTGTTTTGTAAGAATGAGGGACCGACAAACACTTTGGAATTTCAGGTTGGGAAAGATTAAAATAAAATATATATACTGTGGAATAAATAGATCATTTTCTTGTCTAAGTTAGACAATCATATGTTACATGAATGTCCTGTTAATCAGAATCGTTAAACAGAGGTGGCCTCGTTACAGAAACACTACCATAAATCACCATATTCCTCCAGTAAAATTTCTGTATCAGAAGTAGCAGGGCCTTTGTTGAACAGACCTCTTAAGCGTATTCTTAAACCCATTTTTGCTCACAGTTTTACCTGTGATTGCAGTGATACTGTAACTGTGTGTGCCATTGACATCACAGGATATTCTTTGTCATATGTGAAATCTGTAAACGTCTGTTGTAAAGCTGTGTTTGCAAAGCCATGACAGCATTTCTAAGACAGAAGTGTTATGCTACTGTAGAACAATGCTCCCTTATGATATTTTATGTCACTGATTCTGTATCAGAGCTTTTTTACACTTAAATTATTCCCAAGTTCTATTTCTGCAGAGTTTGTAAGTTTCAGAATAAGGCATCATTTCTGGTTTTAGCTTGGTTGGTTGGTTTGGGGTTTTTTTTCCCTAATCTAAAATTGTATCTTTTGCATTTTTTTGCTCAGATCATGACTTTCCCTCTGTGGTTCCCAAAACAAACAGCTGGCTGAAATAGGATTGCCCTTATTTGTTCAATTGGTTCTGAACAGCAGCTCTCAAAATGTGGATAGAAAAAGGAAATGCCAAACATGCATTTGATTCACAGTCTTATAATTTTAAGGAGTCAGTTGATGAGCTTAAAATTTTAGATGTAGGCAAAAGTTTGTTCTGTTTGTGTGATCCATGAATTTTTAAGGCCAGAGAGACCATTAGACCCAACACAGAAAAGATCAAAGACCCAGGAGTATCTGCATCAAGTCCACACCTCCTGTTCGGGCCGAACAATATTTTTAAGAAAAACAGGCAGTTTTATCTGAACCTCTGTAAAACTACTCAGGCTATTTACTGGCTTTAGCTGATCCACTTGTCTGAGTGCATGATTTTCAACTATCTTTGAACAATATTGGAGAATGCTTAAAAATAATTATCTGACTCTCAAACCTGTGCTAGGCGGGAGCAGGATTATTATGGCTGTGGTTGGAGATAAGCGTCCTCAGAGAATCAGTGGGGCTAAACCAGACAATTTCACAGAGTCTCAGCTGCGCTGACATAATGGAAACAGTTTGTCCATTGTCTGTGAACATTTGTTTTTTCAGATATATTCTGGACACAAGCATCTTTCCAGCTGCCATAATAACCTCCTGTCCTGTGTTTTCGTGTCTTTTGATTGGATCATTTGGCAGGTTTCTGTGGGCAGTAGTGGGGGAAATGTATCTTTTCCTCAGTGGGTTCATGTGGTACTTTCTCAGAAACTTCTGAGTTACGGACAAATCGTGAGGAATGGTGGACAGCACTTGTCCCCTGGCTTGGGGAGACTGGTTGAGCAGAGATTTCAGGTGAGAGCGTATTTCTGGCACAGCTTGTGGGGCTGCTGGCTTTGAAAGACAGCTCTTGAAAAGGTAATCCACTAGAAATGGGTCTCTGCCTTGGGCAGAAATTGCTTCCCTGACCCTGTGCCAGGAAATGATCTCTAAGTTCAGGATGCCTGCTCTCTCGCTGTCACAGCCCTTCCCAGCCCCTGAGCTTTCTTGCAGCCCCAGAAAAGTGATGAAGGGTGAAGTGGCAAGGCACCACCTGCCATGGGGGATGTGGAGCTCAGTCTCCAGCAGGGCAGTGAAAACCTTAAGATTTCCTCCACCAGCTCATTAAACCATGTGAGCTTCTCCATTTATTTCAGAAGCTTTGAGTCAGGCATTGCCCCCGCAGCCAGCAGCAGCTGGATCGTCTTAGGTTTTGGTGTGGACAGCCACACAACACAAGAAGTGCTGGATCCTATCAGCTCTTCTCTAGACAGAGCAATTTTTAATCCTGGTGCCAGAGTCTCCAGCCTCAGGATCTCTACTCTGCTGTAGGACTCGCAGTAAGTCTCACTCTCCCTCTGTGTGAAGAGCTGCCCCTGGGTGCCGAGACACATCGTGGCCCTGCTCAGCTCCACGCTGGATGAACATGCTGGAGCAGAGCAAATAGGTTTCCTCAGGTGACACTTTTTCCCAGACATGTACAGGTGACCCCAGCTTGAGGAGTCAGGGTTGTATGAGACACCTTTTAGTTGTGTCAGCTGCATGAGTTTTATGTCAAAGTCAGTTTGCACAAACGGAAATGTAAATTTGTTGGGTTTTTAAGAATATCAGCTGAAAGTACTGCTGTTACATGAGGTACGAAAGAACTGACTTCTCCGCCAGAGGATGCTGCTCAGGAAAGTTGCTTGCCTGCCCTCTGTTTCCCTCTTTTGTAGAAGGGACAGCCCATGAAGTCCTTGATGTCCACAGTTATTGTTGGAAAGCTGGGTGGTGCACTCTTACAGCAAAAGTCTGTTTTCCTGCTCACTCAGAGCTGTGTCCTGGCCCTTGCTGCTCCCGGCCACCAGAAGGGATGGCACGGCAGAGTCGCCAGTGCCGGTGGCCAGTACCTGTATCCCACTGCAGCACCACCACAGGGCTGGGAGCCAGCTGCAGCTGGGAGTCTCACATCCAGAACAGCTGTCTGTCCACCTTCAGCCTGAGGAGTTCCCAGCAGGAGCGGGCAAAGGGGTAATCTGTTTTCCAGTTATACTTGGGTGGGATGGTCTGCAAGAGCTTCAGCTGCTAGATCCCTGGAATTCAAGCCCCGAGTGAATTCAGCCTTGTCTTTATCTGGTGAATGTGTTCATATGCCACCCACCTTGGTGTTAGCCACCTGCCAGCTCTGAAGCAGAGTTCATTGGCTTGCACCATGGACTCAAACCTCATGGATTAATTCCTCCAAGGGCATTACTCACAAACAGATATTTGCCAGGGCAGAGCTTTGATGAAGGGCTCTCTAACCATCAGCTGTTTGCAGTTCATCAGGTGGCGGAGCGTGTGGAGGCGCTGGGGCAGTTTGTGATGAAGACCAGGAGGACCCTGAAGGGCCATGGAAACAAAGTTCTCTGTATGGACTGGTGCAAGGACAAGAGAAGAATCGTGAGCTCTTCCCAGGTATGTTCTTGGGCAGATGTTTTTTAGAGGTGCTGCTGGGCACTATACAAATCTTGTGGCTGTGCTGTGTGCCACTCTTAGCAGATGATACCTGGGATTATTGTAAATGTTTTCAAAATGTCCTGAAAGAAGTTCACTGGCAATGTATTTGTTTAGAGAGTGTAAATGTAACCTTTTAATCATTGGTACACCTCTTGTAGCTAATACCTAAATAATTCTTGTCCACTCATACACAGATTTTCCCGTATTCCCTGCTACAATAGAAAACTAGAACTCCTGTGAGGCTACATTTACTTCCTTGTTCTTTACAGATGAAATATTTAGTAAAATTTTCAGGTTGTGTGTTCAGAGAAAATCATCAGGAAAAGGGAAGTGAAGAAATGTTGATTCTTTTAGAGATTTCTATGCACAGAAATTTCTTCTGCAGTCTCTATGATTGATATGACCTTGAAAGTCTCAAACATCCTGCCAAAATTACTGCATTTAGTTGGGCATTTTGAGAAACAGTCCTAACACCTGCTCAAGACCAGTCTCATAAGCTGGAGGAGGTAATGAGATAATTACTCCCTAGATCCCCTGGTTTGTCCTGAGCCCAGTACGGCAGTGAGTGAGCTTGTTGCACCTCACAGCTGTTCATTGACCTACATGAAATCTGTCAGGGGTCTCACTTGAGGGATAAAAATAGGCAATCTGCATTGCAAGCCACCTTCACTTACTGTGAGTTTTTACCATTCATGGTGATCTCAACAAAGAGAATAATTTTAAATATTTAATGTCACATTTTTTAAAGCGGTTAAAATGTTAGTGCGTAGATCAGAAAGCTGAACAGACAGGTTGAAATGCACTTTTTACTCTATTTTAAGAACTGTATAAGTCCAGGTACAGAAGCAGTTGTTGCTCAGTAATAAACATTTCACTTTCATGATACAGGGAAGATAACAGTATTACGTGCATAAGGCAAAGTAGCTGTCACGAGTGTAGCTGGTGCACACCAAGGGATTGTGCTGCTCTCTGTACAGGGTTCTGTGATGGCTGTTCAGCAGGTTGTATAATGCATCATTGAAGGTAAAGTAAGTGGACTGACAAGTAAAGGGAAAACCAGGATCAGACTGGAAAGGGGAGATGAATAAACAGTGTAATATCCATAAACAGCCAAGTGAGGCAAGTGAGGGCTTAGAGGTGGCAGGTTCCTGAGGAGATGGCCCTGTCCATGGCGTGTGCTGCAGGTGAAAGGAGTTCTCATGAAGCCATTAAGAGGGAAGGGAAAAAAATTGAAAAATAAATTGTTCCTTTAAGCAAACATGAGTCATCTCGGTGAGGAGGGGATACTCTTTTCTTGTGGTAGATACAACAGCACTACTGAGAAGGGTCTGAAAGAAGTTCATTGGCAATGTATTTGTTCAGAGAGTGTAAATGTAACCTTTTAATCACTGGTACACCTCTTGTAGCTGATACCTAAATATTTCTTGGGAAGGGTCTCATTGATGCTTCACTGTGACCACTGTGCCGTTGTTCAGATGGAGACAAAAGGACATAACAGATTGGGGAAAGGAAATGAGCCGGAGGTTTCTCCAAACTGGGAAGCAGGCTTACAGCCATGTCTCTGGAAGGCCTCAGTTTCTCTTTCTCTGTGCTTTCATTTAGGATGGGAAGGTGATCGTGTGGGATTCCTTCACTACCAACAAGGTAAGTGAAACTTCAGCAAAATTCTGTGCCCAGGGCAAATGACAGTGGGATGAGGTGAAGGGCTTACAGGTGTCACTGGAGGCAGTGGGATAATGGGATAAAATACAGACTTCCACTTGTACCCAAAAAAAAAGGAGCCCAGGGCAACTCACCTTCCTCGACCTGTTTCTGAGCAAAGTCCCTGTCGGGGCACTGGGCTTTGTCATGGTCTCCAGTGGGAGGCTCTGATCCAACCTCTTTGCTGACAAGGGAGGCAAAGCCCAGCCAGCAAAACAGGGCACCCCTTTACCAGGTGTTGTGTGTGGTCACTGGGGATCCTTCAAGCTGTGGTGTTCACTGTGAAGTGGTGCCACTGCTCCTCCAAGCCCTGCCTGGACTGCCTCCTGGCACCCTGCACCGTACAGATGAGGAAAAACTACTTGTTTTTAACTCACTTTTACATGTGCAGCAGTGAGGACCTTTCACAGCACTGGAGGACCCAAATAAAACATGCTCTGTGATCAGTTTGGGGCTCATGAATAAGGTGGAAAGTGTCAGAGAAGGACTGGCCATCCTGCTGTGCTCTGCGGCATTCAGCAGTCAGGGCTGTCCCAGCCTTACATGTGAGTTATGGCTGGGGGAAACATCTGTACCTTTCCCTGGCCCTGAGGACGTCCCACAGAAATGCTGAACTTGCGACTCTCCACTGTTTTCCTTGCGTGGATTAGAGAAGCAGTGAGGTGGCAGCCTAAAGAGATGCTGTGTTTCAGGAGCACGCGGTGACGATGCCGTGTACCTGGGTGATGGCCTGTGCGTATGCCCCGTCTGGATGTGCCATTGCTTGTGGGTAAGTCCCCAGTTCCCACAGCTGCTTACACAGAGAAGCTGGATTTGTTGCAGTGTCCTGGTGGCTTCAGAAGCTGACAGATAGAAGTTTGCGTGCTGTGATTGTGGGTGGAAGCTCTACATTCAGTGCCTCTGATTCTATTTCCATAGTGGCTCGTACACATTATCTCCACTGACTTTCAGTGCAGTAACATTTGTTGTGTAAGCGTGGAAAATAATCCTCTTTCAGCATTTATATCATGGGTTAGGAATTCTGCATGCAGGCAACTTCCCTGTTCCAGTGTGGTTGTCTATGTTGGATATATCTTCTAAGGGAAAGAGCTTTTAATGGTGTTCTTACTTTGCACTGATTTTTTTATGACATAGAGGTTCATCACTAATGATTACCAGTACGTGAATAGATCTTGCCAAGATGGGATGGGGAGAAGTAACCCTATCCTTGATAATCTACAAGTTTTCTGAGTGCTCAGATTTGAAAAAGTGAGCTTATATAGGGGAAAAAACAAAGAGATTAAATGTTGGCAAAACATCGCGTAAGAAGGGACTGGATGGATCAGACAGGCAAAGCAAGCTCGGGGCGAGAGAAAGGAACAAAGGGAGACTTCACTGTGCAGCTTGCAAATCTAGAAGGCAGCAGACTGAGACAGACAAGCAGACTCTGTAGTTGTGTGTGGAAAGGAGTCCAGAAACTGTGTTTTTGACTAGAACCCGAAAATGGCAAGAAAGCTCTGCCTTTACACTTGTAGCAGAGACGGGGAGTGCACATACACGTTGCACCTACTTCTGTAGTTCTGCTGTGCTGTCCGTTAAGTGCCGTGCACGTAATGTAAGGCACAGAACCAGCAACTGGTGGTGTGCCAGGATCCCAGGGACCAGGGCAGGGCTGATCTACCACGGCTCTAGGAAAGGGTCAGATACAAGTCCTACCCTTTAGAAATGAGTCCTGGGTCTGACACAGCTTAACTGGTACAACTGTCCAGGAGGGGGACAGCAGCTACAGAGGTCAGGGCTTCTGTTGCCTTTTCTCCAAACTCTTCTAAAAGCTCTGTCTTCACACCCACTACTTGCTATACTGCCTTTTCTATAGGAGCTAGGTCAAATTTGTTAAGGTAGGTGTATAATGATGCTTAAATACTGATCTTCGCAGTGACAGATGTCAGCAGAAAAACAGCAGTTTGGCTGCAAGTGAAACATTAACCCTGAGGTGGCTGCTGTCACCTCCCAGTTTATACTTTCGTGAGGTTTCATTCAGTGCCATTTATAAACTCGATAAGGGTGAAAAATACTGAGGCGCAGCTGTTCAAGTTCTGTAAAGCAGCCAGGCTGGTGAGGCAGCTGGGGCTTCCCTGCACAGGGAGATCCCACACAGCACAATACAGGGAAGTCGGTACTTGTAAGGGTTTGGCAGCTCAGCACTGACAGGTGGTTTCCTTCTTATCACCACTCGCCTTTTGTCGTTGCAGTTTTAACCAGTTCTCCTCTCTCTGTTACTGCTATTATTACTCTCTTCAGTGGCCTGGACAACAAGTGTTCTGTGTACCCTCTGACATTTGAAAAAAATGAAAATATGGCTGCAAAGAAGAAATCGGTTGCAATGCACACGAACTACTTGTCTGCCTGCAGCTTCACTAACTCAGACATGCAGGTAAATGCGTTCCCTACCCGCCGCTCACCATCACCTGACACGAGCTGCCCTCGGGTGCAGTGCACGTGTCCTTCCTTGCTCCTGGGGCACCCAGGGCCACGTCCTGCCCCTGCAGGGGCTGCAGGAACATCCTCGCAGGGGGCCATGAAGGTGCTGCAAAAGCTGCTGCAAGGAAATGCTTGTCATTTCCATGCCCATGGCCAGGCTGTCCCTGCAAAGGCCTGTGGCTTCTGCAGAGGGAGCTCGCCGGTACCTGTGTGTGCTCTGCTCCCCACGTCTGTGCCAGTTCGTGCGTTTAGGAGCCCGGACTATTGCAAATAGTCAAAACCACGGTTCAGCCAGGGCTAGGCTGGGTGCTGTGCCAGCTGATGGTGACTGTGTTGTTTGCCTGCTTTGTCCTGGACATCTGGCCAACTTTGCTTTTGCTTTCATTCTTAGTATTTTTTATTTGTGCCAAGTGATACATTTGAGCTTGAGGATGCCCCACGGGGCCATAGCTGTACATGCAGTGCTGTGTTCCCTCGAGGGAAAGGAGTGATGCTGTCCCCATCTCACAGGCAGTGGGGTGGAGCACAGAGGCCCACCATGGGAGGTGATGGCAAGGCCAGGAACTGAATGCAGATCTTCTGAGAACAAGCCAGCCTTCCTCTCTATTGAATATCTCAAAGATCGCTTTCTCTAGGAACACAGAAGATGATGAAAGGAGCCAGGATAATCCCCTTGTCCTCTCTGGTTTCTGAATTTAATTAAAGCTCTTCTCAGTGCAGCTCTGCAGCAAAATAAGTGGCAGAACGGAGCATTTTCATAGCTCTCGATGTCAACAGAGCTGCTGGAAAGGGAATACCATGTCCCCTTCTTCCAGATATTTGGAGCTCTTCTGAAGGAAATATCAGCTCTCATTCCTTCTATTTCAGGACATGTGAAGCCGAGAGTATGTTGTTGTTTGTCGCTCTCTGGTTTCTGTAATGACTCTGAGGTGCTAATTTAAGTCCATTGCCATGGAAACAAGTGGTGAAGGTACCCCGCACTCAGGCTTGCTTAGCCCTGACCTTCCTGTGCAGGAGCCGTGTGGAATTAGAGTAGTCTAAATTAAGTGGAATGCTTCTGATGAGATATAAACCCAGTTTTCTCTTTTCTTGTCTATGCCTGTATGCATCAGGATTAAATCCTGTGACAGGAAAAATAGCAATTTATTTTTCATAATAAAGAAGAAAGAAAAGTTGGGTCTTTTTTTCCATATTAAATACAGCAAACTGCATTGATATTGAAGGTCATGTATTACTATTGTTAAATAATATCACAGTGGATTAAGGTGCTTTATATTCAGTGTGAATATAAAGAAATTTTTCTGAAGTCTTTGAAAAGAAGTTTTCTTGTGATTGCTGGGCTTATAAGTGATCATTTATGGCACTACATGTTATTATTCAAACAAATACAAGCAAACGGGTTGGCCAGGCTTCTCTTAGGACACTGTTATGTAGCAAATCCCAGAGAATCCCAGATTTCTTTTCTTTTTTCATTTACATAGAGGCCTCAGGATTAAAACTATTCAAAATTAAAACTATTCAGAGTTAAAACTATTAATTAACTGAGGATACACAGTACATTGTGCAGGAGCTCTTCCAGCTGTGTGCAGAGCAGCTCTGCTCTCCCAGTTTGCTTCAGGAGGGATGTGGTGCTATCCTGGAGCGGCTCTAGCATGAGGTGGAGGTGTCCCCCAGCCCAGTGTCCCCACAGCCAGGTGCTGCCAGGGCTGCAGCTCTGCCCTGACTGCTGTCTTACACCACAGCTCAGTTTTCCCGCAGAGGCATGCAAGACTGGGTAGGAGTTTAGGGTTTAATGTGCTCATGGGCTTCGGGCAGCGCAGTGGAAAGACAGGAGATCTGGGGGTGGCTCGTCGTGGGTTAGAGTCACTCCCAGGCTGTGTGGGTGCTGAAAAAGGGGGTCCCACCCTTGCTCCTCATCATGCTCCCCCGTGGGCCCTGAGCTGCAGGGCTGGGTGACCCACACACCTTGTTCTCAGTGCCCCAAACCAGCCCTGCTTGAGAGAGCCTCCCCTGCCTCAGTGAGCAGAGAGCCAGGGAGCCTCTCTTCCTAAATTAGGTATCCGCAGCTCTGCGGTGTGATAATGCTCCCCACGTGACAGTGCTCCATGTCTATTAATAGCAACAGTTAATTGGGATCTCCAGTGTTCTGCATAGGGCAGGCAGCCATGCTCCCAGCGTGGCAGGGCTGAGGAGCAGGATGAATCCCGTGATGGTGGAGGAAGTACAGGTGAGGGTGGCCCCTCTACTCTTGCCACTGCTCCCAGCCCCAGTGCCTGTGCCTTGTAAGCAGGGCTGTGTCCCTGCTGTCCCCTGCCCTGAGCAAGTGCTGCCTCTTGCCACCGGGCACCAGGCAAGGATCCCCATCCAGCGCTGCTCGAGCCCCTAGTGCTGCCAGCCAGAGTCTGTTAGCGAGGATTGCCGATTCCCTCCTGGTCGTAGATCTTCAGAGCTGGTTTGGTTTGGTTTTCAGTAGCAATACCTTGAAGTTGAGTCCATAACATTTCTCTTTAAGTGTTAGCTGGAGCTCTGGGCTGCCAACAGACCCTTCCCTTACACCTTTAGCTACTCCTATTCCCCTCGTGTCTTTCTTGCACACTGTTACAAGAGCAAATCCTCAGAGCTGAAAGTCTTCATTCCTCAGCCAAGTACAAATATTCCCCAGAACAGGGAAGTTCATTGATCCAGGCTCAAAAGCTGGCCAGAAAGACAAGTCAGGACTTTCTTCTGCTATTATCATCTGAGAGCATTAGCATCTCTCTGCTGCAGGATTCGGAACAGTCTGTACTGCAGCTTTGCAGACCTCTGTTTACGGGAAGAATTTTTGGAGCATCTGTCAAACATGTTCGGTTTTTAACCTTTATGCAACTCTGTGAATGGTTTCGTGACTGTGATCATTTTCCTCTTGAAGAGAATTTTGTTTTTAACTTCTAACTACCTACTGGGATCACTTGAGTTTCCTCACCAACCATGAGAAAAACCCGTGTGCAAAACTGAGAGCCCTCCTACGTTCACCCTTGCTTCCTTCCACACCAGTGCACAGGGACTCTTTCAACCTACAGAATTTGTGATTGCATAACAGTTTCGGGTGCCAAGGGGAAATTTTGAACAATTGAGCATCATCAGGATTTAGCCACAATAACAAGCTCTGATCACATGTGCTTTCTGCAAGTACTGTAGCAGATGGAAAGCTGCGAGCTGTGTTCGGTCAGTGTATGTTCAAGCCCTTTCACACACAAGTGGTTTTGGACAAGTGAGAGCTGATGGACTTATCAAACAGCTGTCTAGACAGGCTTACTTCCCTTTCAGAAAACCCATGTCTTAAGCTAAATTAATTTGGTTTAACCTGACTATTTCAAGCAGAAAAAAAAATATTGGCGAGTTAAACAGGTATACTTAACTCCAAGAGTTCTTCCATTTACCTGGGTTGGATTCCAGCAGCCTAAATATGGATAGAGTGAAATACAGGGGCAGACAGGAATGCCAGTATTGTTCTGCCTCCTTTTTAGAGAATATGAAAATACCAGCAGACCCTTACTGCTGTCAGTTCTGCAAACCCCACCGCACAGAAGGGACCATTACTGAAACATTATGTAGGTATAGTGGTGTCCATTCAGCTCTCCTTTCCACTCTACCTTTTTTCCTTAAAAATAAAACCCATAAACTGTACTTAGGTTCACACTGGGCTTATGGTTTTGATTTATTGCATAATATTTCATTAAATTAAAGCTCTCCTTTGGTGTATGTGTAGGATGTCAGTTGTTTCTTTGTAACCTGAAGGTCATCTGCTGATCTTGCATTGTGACTCTTCTTCCCACATCCTATAGATCCTGACAGCAAGCGGAGATGGAACTTGTGCTCTGTGGGATGTTGAGAGTGGGCAACTTCTACAGAGTTTCCATGGTCATGGAGCTGATGTCCTGTGCCTGGACCTGGCCCCTTCTGAAACAGGAAATACATTTGTCTCTGGGGTAAGCAGGAGCTTCTTCTCATAATATCAAACTAAGGAATATGGAAGTGAAAAGGCAGCAAAGCAGGAGGCTCACGATGTTATTGAGAGAGGGCTGGAGTATATGTTGGATGCCCCAGTGCAATCCACTCATTGCAAGCACATTTTCCAAGCTGGAGCAAATTAAACCCCTGACTGTGGGGTCAAACCCACCCAGCCAGTCTGACTGCAGTCCTGCTTACTTAGCAAGTTCCACCCCACATCAAAGCAATCCAGCTCGAGATCAAAACAACGCCTCTGCTGGGAAGGGGAAGGCTCAGAGTTAGAGCAGTGGGCTCCTACCACAGCGGAGGTGTGAGTCCCTGTGGGTGGGAGCCTGGAACAGCAGCGGACTTCCCGCGCTTTGCTCCTTCCCTGTGCCCAGCTCTCTGGGGCCAGATGGGGTGTGACAGGCATCAGGTTGTGCTCAGGGCATCGAAGTGGGTCTGCAAATAACGTGCGTGCCACTGTGTCCCTCAACTGCTCCCCAGAGTCAAGGGGCAGCTTGGACACTGGCTAACCCCTCGTGCAAGTTGGAGCAGGGAGATGAGGTGTGGCCACATCTTCAGCTGTTGCTGAGTCCTCTGTGCCTTCCAGTGGTACCAGAGGCATTTAAAGCCCCTTCATCGGTCAAACATTGTCCGCTCCCTGTCCTGGCCCAGAGGAACACACAAACCTCACTGGGGCTGCAGGACTGGACTGGTCTGGGAAAGTACCCAGGGCATCTTCCAAATCATGTCCTGCTGCTGAGGGATCACTGTTCCCAGGCAGCTGAGCCATTGGCACGCAGCCTGGCAGTGAGGCAGGCCAGGCATAAAGGTGGGTGGGATGGGGCTTAGCTCCTTTTCAAGGTGATCTTCGTCTTTCCCACACTGGAAAGTGAGGGTGCAGATGAGAGCTGGCGGGAGCTGAGAGGCAGGTTGCTACCAGTAACTTTGCTGCAGGTACCAGTAACCTCGTTGGTTTCTGAGCCCAACCAGCACTGGCCCAGGGCTGATCCTGTGTTTGATGATGGAAATGGCCCTCGTGCCAGAGGTGCCAGCCATTGGGTTAGGGGTGCTTGGAGTCATGGTCTTATCCCTACACAATAAACTTGGACCTCTTCTGCTACGGCTCTTTTTATCAAATTTGGCCAGCCCGTCAGGAGCAGTGTCCAGCACTCTGGCCCAGTTTGCCTGCTGGTAGCACAGCTGCTCCGAAGCGTGACTGAAAGCTAATTCCATCCAAGTGCATTACTTCTCTCGGGTTTTCCTGTCACCGAGCTTGCTTCCCAGAAAGGATAGATTCATTCTCCCTGGGAACAGCTCAGCTTATTATAGGGCAAGGAATCGCAAGCAGCTCTGGTACTGCTAGGAGAATATGTCATACTTGTGTTGATACAGCAGCTTGGGCATGTCTGTGCTTACAGGCACTCGCTTAACTCATCACATGCAAAACACCACTGCAGTGAAGACCAGTCTTACATCGTGTCAGTGCAGGTACAGGCAGAACAGTGTGAAGGTCGGGTGGCATGGAGAGACTGCCTGAATACTGTTCCTGTGTAGGACAGTAACCTCGAGCTGGAATAAGCAATGTCAGTACATCAGCACGTAGGCTGGGTGCTGTTACATTTAACGACTTAACTGAAAATTCCAGCCCTCCGGGGCGAGCTCAGGGCTGTGCCCCAGGCTGTTGTGCTCAGTGCCCTCTGAGCAAGGCTCCTCAGCTGAGTTGGATATCACTCAGGGGGCACATCTCTCCACAGGTGGTGGCTGGTTTCTCCTTCAAAACCTTAGGAGTCAAAGCACCAGCTTGTCAGATTGGTCTTGCCCCCAAACTCCCAGAGAGGTCAGTAAGAACAGTGCACATGGAAGCAATGTGAACGGCTGGGCTTGGGCTATGGTGGGGTTTTAGAGGGAAATATGCTGGGTCCAAAGTATTCTCTATCCTGTTTGGTTTCCCTCATGCAGAAACCACGAGCCGGTGCCAAGGAGCATTACCTCTTCTAAATAATGACATCTTTACTAAAAACACTAGGATTTAATTTCAACAACAGAATTTTTTAAAAAAGAGAGAGAAATATGTGAATTGTGAAGACACTGTTTAGTTTAATTAGCTATCACATTTGATTAAAATAAATAACGTGTGTGGCACGGTCTGGTGGGCAGGGCGCTCTGGCTCAGCAGAAGCAGCAGCCACCTGGCCTGCCCTGTGCTTCCCCGGAGCTGAGCCTGCCTACTGCCTGCTCCTCAGCAGGGGCAAGTTTGTTAAAATCTCCCATCACTCTTCAAAGCAAAGTCCATGTTCGTTTTCCTGTCACTGCAACTGTGACAACAGCAAGACATTGCAGCTGAGAGAGTGGCCCTACGGGTATGAGATGCTTCTTGCCCCAAGGACAGTGTAGACTACATGGGCCAAGCCCCTTGCCCAAAGAATTCAGGGTGCTGAGCACTGAGTGTTAAATGATCTTTTCAAAGCACAGCTTGGAAGGGCAGGTTTGAGCTTGAGGATGAGATGAAGTGCTGCTGTGCTGTTTTTCTCATCCCAACCACACCACCAAGCATGTGGGTGCAGGGCCCTGACAGGGGTTAACTCTGGTAGGAGGCTAGGCAAGAAACCCTCTGGATGCGCTTATTTAATTTTCTCTTTCAGTGTATGAAAAGAATTAGTTATAAAGCTTTAAATGCTCAGTATTAGTTTTTTATATTGACCATGTTAAGTGGTCAGGGAACAGGTCAGTTGTGCAGCTCTGTGGCTGCAGACAGAGGTAGGGCAGCAGCACAAGCAGAGCAGGGCTGTGAGTGCAGGGCAGCGTGGGGCTCCAGCCTTCCTGAGCAGCTCTGCCCCACCTGCAACGGCACAGCTGAGGGTACCACTGCAGCCAGTTCTGGGGCTGCTTGGCTGGTTAAATCCTCCCAGAGCTATGATGTTCAGAGCCTTTGAATGTAGCGGGCTTGATGACAAATATCAGACACATGAGGGGTGAATGTCACCATTTGCACAATTGCAGAGATTTTTTTTTTTGTACCAGGGATGTGACAAGAAAGCCATGGTTTGGGACATGCGGTCTGGCCAGTGTGTCCAGTCATTTGAAACCCACGATTCAGATATCAACAGTGTCAGGTCAGTATGTTTCTGGGAGAGGACACGTTTGCAATGTTGAGCAATGTGCTGATTCTATTTCTGAAGTCTGACCTCATCCAAGTAATGTAATGTGTTCTGGTCTTCTTTCACTTGTGCACAGATATTATCCAAGTGGAGATGCTTTTGCCTCTGGTTCAGACGATGCCACGGTATGTTAATTCAGCAACCTAATTTAGGAAAATTCTGTTGCTTCGCAAGTCAGATTTTCCTAAAAGACTAGGTCACATCCACAGAAGACTTTTAGTGACTAAACTGGGCCTGTGACACCAAATTTGCAGAAGTAATAATCCTGTAAGATAAGATATTAAATACCACATATAATGTTATAGGGAAAATCACGTAACACTGGAGGTCTCTTCTGCAAACTTCTCTACAAGAGGTACTGTACAAATACTCATTTCAGATTCTCTATGTTTGAAGTTTCATGACTAAAATTAGTTGTCTTACTGGAAGATAATTGGCTTCATATAGCTCTTGGTCGCAGCATGGGAGGAACCAGCTGAAATGCTGCAGCTTGTGTCAGGAGAAGCAGCATGTCCCAGAAAGTAGAGGGGCCGTGGGCTCAGGGCAGAGCAGGGCAGATGTGGGCAGCTGGCCTCTGCAGCCCCGGGGTGGCCTTGGCCACACACATCTCTGTCGGCTCTGACTCACTGCCAGCGCTCTTCATGGCAGTGAGTCACTGCATCCAGGTCGTCCTGGATCACACAGCGGCTCTTGATGGATCTTGCTCATCTGTGAGCAGTCTGCTAGGAGGGGCTCCGAATGTATTGACAGGTAAATCTGATCAGCACGAGGTATACAAAATGCCATTTACCTCCTGGTGCCCTCTGCCCCCGAGCGGTGCTCAGGGCTGATGGCTCTGCCTGCAGCTGGTGTGTCCCAGGGGGCACCAGGCTCTGCCCCACCACAGCCCTGCGGGGACTGAGCTGGCAGCTAAGTGTAGCATGAGAGCAGATGATGGGGAGGCATCTGGCACCTTATTTCTTCTGTTTATTCAAACATCTCACTGAGTCACCTGAGAGCAAAGACTTTATCTAAAGTACTCTGCCCTCAGAGCATGTTTTGAGTCTGCTCCACAGCTAGCTAAACTCAGTAGAAACATTCCTTTTGTCTTCATTGGATGTGGAGACATTCCAAGGCTCTTCTGGAGAGAGTGAACCCTGATTTTATGTTTTAAAAACTGCGATTAGAAGTTAATGCCTCTAGCCCTGTGGTGAGCCCAGTGGCTCTCTGCACTGCAGTACTGTGAGCTCTTGAGATGCTGAGGGAAAGGTACAGAGAAATTGTCCATCATTAAATTCCAGTGAAAGCATCTCTTTTAACCAGTATCACAGGTTCTTAGTTATTTATTTGATGGTTTTTTTTCTTTTTTAACTATTCTTGACACCCCTGACTCAAGCAGGAGAATGGGAAATTCCACCTCTGTACTTCTGACAGAGTTTTTGGCAGTTTCTGTCTACCTCATTCTTTAAATGAAGAGGTTTGTTTCTGCAGTGTTACAGAGTGGTATCCTTGACCTGATTTATATACTTGGGGATTCTGAGGAACAGATAATCCTGACTGGAAGTAATCCATAAAAGCATGCTCAGATGACAGTGTTGTCATCTGCAGTGACCCCAACTCCCTGTCAGGACAGTCTGATGAAATTATTCATCTGTGTGGAGCACTGGGAGACCTGGACTACACATACCTGGCAGCTCCCCACTGCCCTGCGAATCAAACAGCCCCTTCTTTATGTGCAGACTTGAATACCAGCCACTTTTCAATAGGAAAACCTTAATATGAGCAATCCCATCTGGCCAGTGTTTGCTTAAGCTTAACTTATTGAGGAGGGGTTTCAGTTCACATAGTTTCAAAAGTGCATTTTGATTTCAGGGCTAACAGACAGCCTTTCTGCATGGCAGTGAAGTCTGAAGTTTGGCAGTGAAGTCTGATACATGATTTCCATGTCAAACAAGCCAAATTTTGCTGGCAAATGATAAAAACAGGAAGTATAGGTTGTTAGAGGTGATTTGGAATTTTCCATGAGAAATGAAAACCAGAGATCTGCATTAAAATGTATTATTTCACTTGAATTATTTTCACGTAGGTTTTTCAAACAGAGAGGCCTCACAGAAGGGCAGGGACTGTTTGCTATCCTGACTTAGAGCCAGGACTACCACCTAGGCTCCTCTGTGCCACATGGTGTTCTCAACAATGAGTGGAGATTTGATCCCATCTCCCAGGCTCCAGCTGCAGCTAAGCTGTTGTTTAAGAGACTGTCTCCACATGCACCTCCCCAGCAGCAGGATGCCCTGATAAGTATGAAACCACAGAGGGGAAGCGAGAGGGTGTGGGGACTCCAGTGGGTAGCCACGGTCCAAAGCCCACCACTCATGTCTTTCTAGCAGGACAGGCAGCAGGTTTAGAGAAGTGGCTTGAAAAAGAAAGTTCTTCCTGCAATGTACACAAAACAGCCTTGTGTTGCTTAGATCCCTGTTAGAGGATCCCAGTTGCAGCAGCCAGAAGCAGAAGGAAAGGAGGAAGCAGAAAGAAGCAGAAGGAAAGAAGCCAAGCAGCCGCTTCCCGTGATGTCTGTTAGGCTGCACTTCCCACTCCCATTTTTTCCAAATATTTTAGCCAGTGCTTCCAGCATTTACTGAGGCATGTGTGTTGGTTTTGTTTTAATCCTAGTGTCGTTTATATGACCTTCGTGCAGACAGAGAAGTAGCAATTTATTCCAAAGAGAGCATCATTTTTGGAGCATCCAGTGTGGACTTCTCTCTCAGTGGTGAGACTTGAACTTTGGAGGTTATCATAGTGTTGAGATTTGAGGGGAACTGTAAAATTTTTCAGTTTAATTTGATAAAACATTTGTTATTAAAGGTTATCGAAAGTAATGAGTACCAAAAGAAACATTTCATGCATGGAAGCATTTTTTTTGCCTCTGTAAAAATAATTACTCTGTAAATAACCTAGCAGGCTATTGCTTCTTTGTAGTGATGAAAAGTATTTTCCTGGCCCTACTGAAGGCAGGAAATATTTTGCCATTAACTACAGCTGGGCTAGAGTTTCACAATAATAATGAAAAACATTTCAAAGGCAACATGAAATGTAGCTAAACTATTAAGTGCAGTTACATAAGTAGTTTTTAAAAGGATAAGAAATGATTAATCGTAAAAGTATATTAGAGGGGTATGAAGAAAGAGACATTACCACTTTTCACTACAGATCCTGAGACATGAGCTCGAGGCTTGTCTCTCCTGTGCCAGCACGAATGCAGAGCTCCCCAGTCACTCTGGGTGGGGATGAGTGGGTGGTGAACTGCCCTCCTCCTGGAACTGAGGCAAATGTCTCTGTCATGGTCACAAGCACCACAGCTTGTCCCGTTGGCAGTGAATCACTTACCAAACCGTCTGTTAATCATTCAAGCATTTGTATTCAACTTATTGTGTAAGGTCTGAGTAAAGTATTACTACCCTGCAATAGCTGTTAAAGTGCGCTTCAGTCTGTCACGGTTTGGAGTCATCCCCCATCTCTAATGACTGAACACATTTTGTGTAATTTACCTAAAATCTACGATGCTTTTAGCGAATTACCTGTAGTTGTTTCAGCGTTCAGCACGGGCAGCCCAGCAGCGGGCAGGGCTGTCCCTCCCACGGGAGCACAGCTGGCCCGGGGCAGCAGCGCTGCCAGGGTGGGCTCGTGGGGACCCATGCCCCGCACTGTGTAAAATGTCATTCTCTCTGCAGGTCGCCTGCTGTTCGCAGGCTACAACGATTACACCATAAATGTCTGGGATGTGCTGAAGGGCTCCCGTGTGTCCATTCTGTTCGGACACGAAAACCGCGTCAGCACCTTGCGGGTCTCTCCCGACGGGACCGCGTTCTGCTCGGGCTCCTGGGACCACACCCTCCGAGTGAGTGCCGGCACAGCCCGCTGCGCCTCCTTCACTCGCTTAATGAAACGGGGTGAGGGGGAAGGCTGTTAGAGGAAAACTGCTCTAGAGGAGCTAAGGAGGGTGTAAAACAACGTAAAACATGAACAGCAAAGCCAAATAAAAATCCCCAAAAGTGCTAGCAGAACGGCTAAGTTTGAGCTCGCTGTTGGGTTACATGATATCGCTGCTGCTGATACTCTGTACCACTAATGTGATTGCCGTGCCAATGTTAATTTAAGGTTTGATAGAAGAGTCAGTGTCACGAAGGAATGTTCAGCTCTCTCTCTTTCTACAGATCTGGGCGTAACCTGAGATCCCGTATGCAGAATCAAATGAAGACTGAAACTCTGGACTACAAAAACTGCATAAAGAAGCCATTCCTCATAATCAAATATTCACTACAGTACAAAAGAGTGACATTGAACCCACACGACTAGGTAGAAAATGTAGTCTGCTTGAACACATAGCAAACATCAACTTGTAGTAAAATGAAATGTTTTAAATTTTTTTTGAAACTATATTCTTTTATTAGAATTAGTTTCATTATTTATAAAGGGACTTTTCTCCAAAGTCGCTTGTATCACAGAATTGAGTATTTCAGTGCACATTATGTATTTATTTGCATGAATTTAGTTCCTTTTTAAAGTAAAAAAAAAAGTCCTGATTTTATCGGGATGCAGCGTAAGACTTTGGAAACATTCCGTAGTAGCATATTGAATTTCGGTGTTGAAAAATGGAAAGAGAAACAATTCTGATACTTTATGATGGTGTTATGGATGACTGAACCTTGATGGTAAGTAGAGGAGCAAAGGACCTACTGTGAAGGTACTGGCTGCTGTCATAAAAATGTATTTTTTGTACAGAAGAGAAATCCCTTCAATCCCTGTTTTTTCCTACTGTCTTTTTAGATAGAAATAAGTATTTCATCTCTGTTACCTGAATATAAAGAATCTAAATATATACGAACTGATAAACAGCAAAGAGGAGGGATATAAACATGATTTACATAATCATGAGGTAATACTTAACCAGTAGTTTCTTAGAAATTTTTAATTGTATCACTTGGTGAGTGAATTTTCTTTTACTTAAAGAAATACTACATGCTAAGCACTAAGGGATACTACACGCTAAGCATTAAGCACCATTATACTGATGGTCAAACCTTTTCCAAGTCAGTCATAGTCATTCTATGACCATGATTCTTATTTGCATTTTGAGCGGTTCACACAACTTTGGCGAGGCAATGTGGCTTAAATGTATATCAAAGCAGTATATACCCATTTTAAGGTCCTTCTGCAATGTCAGAGCAGTTGTAAGTTCATGCAAATACAGGTCAAGTCATACAGTCCTTACTCTAACAGTCATCTCCCGCTGCCATGGACATGGTTTTGTCATAGTTGGACTTGAGAATGAATAACAGTGAGCTCTTGAAAATCTGCTGTGAGCCACAGTCCTGGCAGTGTGTGACGCTGTGCTGACCACAGCACGAGTCCATCTGATCCAGGAGTCCCTGGTTTTCAGGGGAGCAGCACAGCTGGCCACACTGCTGGCAGCACCCAGCCCTCTGTGTGAGCATGGGAATGCCAGACAGACTGGCAGGACCACCCCACACAGAAGCGATGCTGTAGAATCAAGATTTAATCAGAAAGATGAGATACAATTAATTATAGAACCATTGTGAGATTGTATCTGCATTCATGCATTGAAAACTATCGGGACTAGAGTGTGTCAGCTCTGCTCTACCAACAAGTACTGAGTCTAACCTGAGCAGAGGCACATGACAACAAAGAGCTGGAGTAATGCTGGGGGCTGGCACAGCCTGGCCTTTGAAATGCACGTGGTTAGGTACAGCTCTTAAGGTATGTATCAAATATATGATTTATATTTAGATTGGCACAGGAGAAAACAAGCTTACTGGAATGAACCTGCTTACAAGCTCACTGGTCACTAGAGTTTGATGATAATATCCTCATTCTATTTGCAAGTGGGATTTTTTTACAATAATATAAAAATCATGTTAGAAACAAAGTCTCCTCATCCATGAAAACATTAGGTTCTGTGAATCCATAACCAGTTAACCTAAGACACTGACATTTATACCAGCCTTCCATCCCTAGTGGAATAGGTCAGCTGTTTTCACTTGGAAAAGTCAACTCTGATGCTTTGCAATATTTGTGGCAAACTATCCCTGTAACAAACTGAATGCACTATGGAAATGTCATATAGAACTCACTGTGCAATATCGAGTCAATACACTGTACACATTTGATCAAAAGATTAATATTAATGTTTAGATAGTATTTATTGGCGAAACATTTGTTTCAAACATAACACATTGTGTTGATACTTATGGACAGCCTAAATACAATAAATTGTATTTTACATATTGAGAATATGTATGTAGTAGTTATTCCCATTGCTTAGGTACTTGTAATGGTAGCTTTTTCTTCTTTTTTCTTTTTTTGACATTCACTTTTTGCACCACACAGTTTCTTAAATGATTTCTCCTGCAAAAATCTCGGGTAAAATCCAGATCTACCAGCAAATTGCTTCTGGAATATCTTCTGGAAATACCCAGGGTGAACCACAGCAAATGAGAGTAAGCAGCCCTTGAAAGTATTTGAAATGCCATCTCAGCTCCCCCTGCATTCAGGAGGCCAGAATTCAGATTGTTTTCCTGCCCTGAAGGATCACAGCTAATGTAGTGTTTCTTTCCAGATCCTTATTGCCATACGCAGGAACGAACTGGAAAATGCAGCATATGTGTTTTGTGGGAGCTCCTTGTGTTGCAGCAGGATGCCAGTGAAAAGCCGGGCACTGAAATGCTGTTGAGGGCTCAGGCTGTCACTGCTTGGGTCAACCAGATGTGCAGATCACCTGGAGGTGCAGCGGTTCAGCTTTCTGTCTTGCCAGGAGAGAACTGAGCTGTGGCCAGCTGTGCTCTCCAGTGTAGGTTTTATGGTCAGCCTGAAGGTGGCTGGTGGAAGTGCTCCGTTTAGTCACTGAAAAAAGCACCTTCTTAATTTAGGTGCATTGTTTCACTTCCTCTCTTCTGAGGGGCTGGGGAAAGTGCTGAGCCAGCTTGTTCTGAGTGACATCAGGGCCCAAACTGTCACCAGATAGAGTGAGAATGAGTCTGACATTGCATCTTGCACTTCTGTTCTTGCACGGAGAAATGCTGTGGGTTTTGGACTTGTGTGTTGGGGTGCATGGGCTTGCCACCTGTGAAAATCACCTCTTTGTTCCTGAGGTAATGGTGAAAACATGAACCAGGATGGGCCTCAACTTCCCATTAGATAAATGACACTTAGAGGAACAGGACACTGAAGTACCCATTGTATTTTTTACTCACTAAAGGCGGTCCAGGGAGGCTTTGGAAAACCCAGCGTTTTTAGATTTCCCTGTTGGTATGTCAAGCTGTTTGTGTCAGAGACACCTCTATTCCATAAACGTGTGGAGAGAAGGGAGCTATAGCTGGGGCCGGCACCATCGGACGGCTCTGTCCTGTTAAACAAAAATGCTGTATAAACAGGAAGGGTGGAAAAGGATATTGCTAGAGAAAGAGCAGCCTCTCCCTCTTGCACTCCTGCCGTGAGGAATGCAATAGGAAATTCCTGCTCCAGGATTAACAATCATAAGGAAAAATAGTTTTAAAAGCATGTGTGTAAAGCTCTTGTGAAAAGTAAAGATCTCATTCCAGCTACTGCTCTAGCACGTAAACAGGCTGTATTTCCCTGCTTCAAAACAAAACAAAAGCCAAATACGGGGATGTAGAACTAAAGTTTGCCTTAGGAGGGACTCTAAGGGATCAGGCCAATTCTTGATAGTGATCTGAGAAATTGCAACAGGACTGATTCCAACCGCCTATTTTTAGATTTTCTAACGGGGATGTAAAATGGAGACAGCTGTATCTCAAGACAGATGGAGCGAAGCCAGGCAGCCCTGCGCTGCCGCGTTGGGCACCTTGAGCCGGCTGCGGGCCGAGAGGTGAGAGCGTGCCCCGGTGCCGGAGCTGCGGCAGGGCCCTCCCGGCGCGGGCACGGCACGGCCGCGCTGTGCCCCGGACCGGCCCCAGCCGCTCACCTGCGGACGGGACCGAGCAGGACGCGCAAGGAGCGTGCCCCGTGCCGGGCCTGCCGTGGGTTTGAGGCGGTATTTGTGGGAGCCTTGGTGGGCTGTGAAGCAGCTGGTGGTGCTCGGAGCTGCCGGGGCACAGCGGGCCTGCAGCCGAGGAGTCCCGCCGGGGCAGCTCCGTGTGCTGTGCAAATGGCACCGCTCGGCCAGCCTTGTTCTCAGCCGCTCTACTTTACACCGGCAGCGCGGAGGGCCCGACCTTTGCACCATGAAGGTCCTAATCCTGAATTTTGCCTATGTGCTCATCAAAAAGCAAACGCCATTGCATTTGCTGGGTAGATACACAGTGCGCTCACCCCATGACCCTGGAAAACCTACACCTCCTTTGATGCAAAGAACACAGGTTCGGGCGGGCCACTAATGTGGAACAGGAACAAAACCCAAAAGGAATTAAAACAAGTATTTGAGAGCCAGCACCCGATAACTGAACGTCTCTCTCGGCTGCCCAGGGAGGCCCGCAGCAATCCGCCGGCGATGTCTTTCCAGGGATGCGGGCGGACCCGTCCCCGATGGGAACGTGCCCGCCCCGGTTTGGCCCCGCCCCGGAGGAGGGGAGCGCCCGGGGCGGGCCGGGCTGGGCCGGGCGGAGGGCCCGCCCCGCC
>VZTD01001046.1:1520366-1572015 GCA_013397725.1 Rhagologus leucostigma | reverse complement strand
GCGTCCCCGGGCGCTGCCCACCATCCCCACACGCGGAGCGTCCCCGGGCGCTGCCCACCATCCCCACACGCGGTGCGTCCCCGGGCGCTGCCCACCATCGCGGCACGGGTGGGTGCGCGCTGGGCTGTTGGGGTGCCTGCGGGCGCCCAGATCCCTCCGTGTGCCCGCGCCCGGCCCCGTTCGGATGCAGCCTCCTGAGACCCCGGGAGTGATGCTGCTGGGTGAGGGAGCGACGTTTGCCTTCCCCTCGGGTCCGCAGCCTGCGCGTTTCGGCGAGCAGGCTGGCACAGGTCTTCTCCCAGGTGTGAGCGCAAACCTGTGCCTGTTCTTAAGAACACCTGTGCGCTAAGGCACCCACCCTCCAGACCTGCGGCTCTTGTTCCTGCCTGTCCCGAAGCCGGTCAGGTCGGGCTTGGGGAAGGTGTGGGCTTTTTGCCCCTCGAGATGCACACACGAAGGTACGGCTTTTAAGGCGTCAGTGCAGCTCTGCCTGCATTTCTGAACAAAATGTCAGCTATCCCACAGAACTGCTCGTTTCCTATTTCCAGTCCTAGTGGAATACTTGATGTCAGTACAAATAAGTACTAAAAATAGAAAGGAGGGGAAGTAGCCACTGGTTTAGTTGACTTTTCCAGAGACCAAAATGAACTTGGTTTTCCAGTGGTCACTGGTCCTTCTGACCGCTCAGAACAGTGTGGTGGTTGGCTGCAGCATACACTGTCACTTGGCAAAATCTGCAAAATCAGATGGCCTGTTTGCCCAAATTAAAGTGTAAAGAACAAAGTTCCGGAAGAAATTAGGAGTATAACTTGTTTACATAGACATCTGCGGAGCAGAGTTCAAACACGACCATCTGGAGTTGTATTGCTGCCACTTCTGATTATCACAATGATCTGGGAGAGCAGCTGCCAGCTTTGCTCTGTCATAGGTCAGCTCTGAGCAGCGTCCACCCGGCCCTTCCAAGAGAGTGTGTAATCAGTCCCACGTCCACTGAGATGGGACTGGCTTTGGGCTCCTGTCTTAAAAGTGGAAATTTCCATATCCTGTGTTTTAGATGCTTTCTGAAACTTAAATGAGGAGGAACAATGCTGGCAACTTCCATCAGAAACTTGCCTAAAAGGGCAAAAATACGTAATGACACACCGAGCATCTCGATAGGAAGTCTCCAATTGTCTGTTGAGCAAAGCGTACAAACACTGGTAGCTACTCCTCTCAGTTGCCTTGTGCAAAGGCTCTCACAAAAATGCTTTTGCCTGTGCCCAAGGCTTAGACTTTCGTGAAAGGCTGAGGCTTTCATGATTGAAACAGAGACTTCTGCAGCTGACAGAGGCTGAGCTGGGAGGATGAAACTGTGCTCAAAAGCTTGTTAAAGAAATCTAGTTAATTTCAAGCTAAGCAACTGAAATGTCCTTTCTCTTGCTGTTGCAGGATGGCTTCTGTCGCTTCTTCGGCAGACACGGCTCCGAGGCGGCTGAGCAGAGCAGCACCATCGGCAACGCCATCATGGCAGCTGCGGCGGGCATCGGCATGGCGGGATTGGCTTTTCTCTTGGTGCGGTAGGCCCACGAACGGATCTTGCCATGGGAAAGTACTCTCAAAACTGACAATTTACCAGATTTCACTTTATTTTCTATAGAACAGACCCTCTAAGAAGAAGTCTATATTTTTAAACTGGCTCAGAAAACTGCCTCACCAAATCCTTGGCTATAAACTGCTTCGCTCGCTACCCAGTAACGGCACAAACAAATGTGTACTAGAGCACTATTTGTGCGTGTTCAAAACCCGTTGTCTCCAAACATCCTCTGGACTTTCTTTTTTTGAAGGTGTAACCTAAACTTTAGCATGGTTCATGTACTGTAACTTCTGAGTGCTTGATGTAATGCTAGGAAAACATTATGGTGGGCTTGCTACTAAATCCTCTGTTCAAGATGTCTTGTTTACGTGGAGGCAAGTCTTGGAACCCGCGTTCATTAATGCTGTAAAGTGGGCGAACGTTGGCTGTGATCTAACGTGGTTTATGGCTTCAGACGTGGTGCACAGCACTTGTGCTCAAAAGGCAACTCATTTCTTGGTTCAGAGCAATTGGTGCCTGCGATGCAAGAGGCATTAGGGCTTAATGTAACATAAGGCTGATTTCATTACACTACAAGAAGGTAAGTATTGATACAGGACAGTAATGGCTGCAGTACTGGTTCCTACTGAAAGGAAAAGAATTTAAATATTAAACCTTAATTGGTATATTGAAATCCAGTGGAGGCTGGAATTTCTCTGGATTTCCCTTACAAAGTGAGAATTTCCATATATCTTAATATATTTTTGAAGTATTTATCACTGTATAATACTTGTAGCCATGACATCTTTATTTTTGTTTAAAACTTAATGCTGGTTCTTGTCACTCTAGTGCGTATCAAGCGTTGTCTTGTTTGAGTAATATTTCACTCTGTTTTCAAAATGCTGTGTATTTCTTTCAATGGTTGTACAGATTGCCTTATGTTTCTGGTAGCTTTTTAATAATGTTCCTGGGTTACTCACAACGTGTACAATTTTACTATGGTGACTTCAAAGGTGAATAAATGTTAAGTATTTTTATTTTAAAAAACCTTTCTGATTATTAGCTCGGATGGGTGCTGGTGCTCAGACAGTGAGTGCTTTGGTGGTTACCTGGGTGCATCAATTTGTATTCACCGTATTGCTTGGTGCTGTGACCTGACACGAGGACTTGTGCGGCGTCAGAGCAGTTTGGTACCAGCCTTTGATGCAGTCCTGCAGTCCAAACCACAGCTAAGGGGAAAATCCCATCCAAAAGGTCCATCTTCACCGACTGGAAACAACCTGGTGGTTTTGTAGGCCAAAGCTTTCCAAAGCTCTCTAACACAGCTGGGCGCAGTCAGGCTCCTCCGAGAGCTGCTCCTGCTCGTAGAGAGTGACAGAGCTCTTGTTTCTTCTCTGCCAAGACTTGCTGCTGCCTCTCTCTCACATGTGCATGCGTTTTTACTGAAACTGGAGTTTCTGATATGTGTTATGATGACAACTGTGCAATGAGTTGGTGGAGTTCAGCCTTCTTGGATTAGTCATACTGAGCAGCTGTAATCTTTGAGGGTGTTGGGCTTTACTCTTTTAAAAAGTGGTCTCATGCTCCTGTCTCCAAGCTGAGGGCTCTGGTGCCTGTTAAAAGCTGCAAGTCCCTTGTTCAGCTTCCCTCCCTGGCTGCCTGTGGGCCCACGGCTCTGCTCTTTGAGAGGGTCCCCCTTGGTGGGGAGAGCACCCGGTGGGCAGCCGACTTCCTCTTGGGAAAGTTCAGCCTGGCAGCCAGGTCAGCATCACCGTGGCTGGCAGTGGCCACCCTGCTTCTCCTTCTGCTGGCCACTGGGCCCTGGGGCAGGCGTGCGGCGGCCACGGCCTCGCGCCGGACAGAGCAGCGTTGTGCTGGCCGGCCACAGATCTGGGGAGAAGGACAAAAAGGGACATTCAGGGACGGTAAGTCCCGCGGAGGCAGGAAGGAGCTGGTGGTCCTCCCCCTCGTGCTGCTGGCTCTGAATAAACGTCTGCTTGTTCTCCAACTTCCAGTTCTCTAAACTCCGGCTCGCCTCCTCTCAGCAAGAGGATTACGAGTCCATGGTGCAGGACTGTGCTCGGTTCCTCTCTCGAGTTCCTGCAGGGATGGTGCCTGCGTGTGGCAGCTGAATGCTCTGGGCATCTGCCTAAAGTCATCCACGAGGCTGCAGTGCCCGAAACGTTGTCTGCAGTGGGAGTGAGCTGGTTGGTCCTGGGAAGTGAAAGTGGTTTGTAAAACGTGGGATACTTAGGGGGGTATATGATGAAAAGCATGGGAAACAACATGGCAAGAAATGCTCTAAACAGAGGTCAAATGTCTCTCCTGTGCCAAACAGAGCAAAGATAAAATACCTGTATCTTGATTTTCAGTGTAATCTGATCTGGCAGGCCCCACAAACACAATAGCAGAGAGGATATTATGCTGGCTTTTACAGTGTGCTCTGGAAAAGTGAAAAAAAACCCCTCAACAAACCCAGCCTGGCAGTGTCCTTTAACAAAGTCACATCAGCTTTTGGTGTAAACCTGACCCTTTCCAAAGTGCAGCTTGAAGAGCATCTGCCACTCTTTTGGACTGGGAGAAGCTGGGAGTGGGCTTTCTAAGAACCAGGAAAGCTGCAAGGCTGAGTCAGGAGGCTGCAGTGCAGCTCTGCAGCGAGTGGCCTGGAGCCAGGCTGCTCTGGTCTCTGCTGGGAGCCTGTGCTCGGTCCCCTGAGAGCAGGGGGCGCAGCCCAGGCTGCTGGACCCTGGCACAAGGGGGTAACTGCCCGTCCTAGCCAGAGCCATGCTCCCCAGGCTGCTCTCTGCTGATGTGGGAATGTAGGATTGAAGAGCAGAACTTAAATCATTGAAGCCCCATTGATTTCAGGGCAGTTCAGACTAACATTTGCATGACTTGTGATTTTTTAAAAAACATTTATTTCAGTTTCAGCCTGACAGTTTATCTCAATGAAGTAATGCATTTTTCAATTGAAAACTGCTGCTCATCTGCTTTTCTGCCTCAGAAACGGGAAGCAAGATGCTGCTGTTCCTTCATTTAAATGCAGAAGGGGAGTAGGTGGTGTTTCAGTACGAGGCTGCGTCTAATCCTCAGGGCAGCTTTTGGCCCTCCAGCACTGCTGTACTTGCCGGGTCCTGGTGGATGCGGCAGGCTCATCCCGTCTGGGCCCCCGCGTGCCTCTGCCTGCAGAGTCCTGGGTTGGTCCAAGGCACCGAGTGCTGGCAGGGCCTTGCATTTGAGGGAAGAGGAGAGGAGTGAAGGTGCTGGCTGGGCTCTTGCATCGCCCGGCTGCTCGTACCAGTCTGGAGTCTTCCCTGCCGTGCTGCGTGTGCAGAGCTTTGCGGGGCTGAGGCGTGGGGAAGGCGCTGTTCCCGGTGCGTCGCGGTGCTCGCGCTGGTCTCACTGGGGCTGCCGGTGTCATCTGCTGGCGCTGCACCTGCTCCCTACCCAGTTCCCTTCTGAAGGGGCATCCTTTGTAACCACGGGCCAAGGCTGCAGTGCTGTTGCAGCAGCCCAGCTGCTCGTTAAAGGAAAAAGCAGTTTACTCATCAGGCTTCTTGAGAGCGTTGAAGTGGCCAGCGGGTTTCTTTTTGGCTTGGAAAAAGTGAGGCACGGTGAGAGCTCAGAAAACGTGAGCTGCAGGATGGTGTTATATGGCAGTTGGTGAGCTGCTTTGCTTTGGTATGCAAAAAATCTGGGCCGGCACGTCTCGCTGGAGGAATTGGTGCTGGTGCTGTGTCCTTTTCTGCCCATGCACACTGACCTGCAGGGTGGTACCCAAGCCTGGGTAGGACAGGAGAGCCCTGTTACAAATGACTTAGCAATTGGACAGCCAAGAAAACCCCCAGAGAATCACTGGAAAGAAAAAAGGTCAAGTGCATAGCATTTATTCACATAATTTCACTTCTTGTGCTCATTCTGTTGAGATAATGAAAACAAACTTCTGGGTTTCACTTCTGTTTCTCCGGCTGCTTTCCGTACCAGACTCGAGCTGGGTTGTCCTTGCCAGGACAGAATGCTGCGTGGGGAGAGCAGGCACAGCTGGGAAATTACTTGCTTTCAGGTTTAAAAAGTGTCAGTGTAATTACTTCTTAAATGCTGCCATTATTAGGAATGCTTTTAAATGTTATCTTCAAACTGTTAACAATTATCCTGTCACTAACTGAAGTTTTTAAATGAGAACAGAGTTAAAAATAAGAACATAAAATCCTGATTTACTTGAAGTCAACTGCAGGAAGTCTAAAAATCAACTTTGTGCTGAACTAACGAGATCATTTTTGTTGGATTTTTTCTCTGCCTGGGCTTGGTCTATTTGTTTAATTCAAATGAGAGGTGGAAGAGAGGACCTGGCTTTCCTTGTCAGAGGAGTCTCTTTTCAAACAGGCAGTGTGCTCCTGCCCAGCCTGCGGTAAGTTTCTGGCACTGGGACTGATACTTGCCCACTGGCAATCTCATGGTTTCTGGATGTTCACCCAAGCTGGTGTATGTGCACATTTCTTTCAGTTAAGAATTAAACCTGTTAAAATGTCTGCTTTAATTCAGCTGGCCATGGGGATGAGTGAATCTGTGGTGGTCTGTAGTAAGAGACTGCAGTGCAGGGCATTGGTAAAGCCTGTGTGCACAGACCCACTGTGGGCACTGCAGAAAGTTTGTGCTTTTCTGGGTTTAATCCCTTTAGTGATTTCTGACCTGTGGCTACAGTTCACTTGAGGGAGTTCTTGTGTTTGACCCAACCTGCTCTTTTGTTTGTGTCTGAACAGCTCGGCGCATGGTGAGTAACAGCAGGAACCCCACACCCTGCTTACAGCATCTGGCACTGTCTTTTCCTTGTTACCAAATGTGGCTTGTACCCTTAAGAGGGCGTGTGGGGAAGGGTGGCCTGGTTCAGTGTAAGCACAGGGGAGATGTCTGTGCTGCCCTGCACCTCGGGGGGACTGGACATGGCAGCTGGAGCTCTGCTCTGGGCAGCCTGCTCTGCAGCCTGCCACCAAAGCCAGGAGTTCTTGCTGGCACTTTTAATTTGCAATGCATAACAGTAAAAGGGCAAAACCACTTGGCTTCATCAAAGCCTGGGGAGAGAGCACTGTTTGTAGTGTGCTAGCTGATGGCTGGTTGGCTTCTTCCTTGTAGCTATTACTGTCTTTAGGAGAATCCCAGGCTGTCGTAATTAATTTTGAAACGCTAATTATGAAGCTTTATGATGAGCTCATTGGGAACTCCTGAACTACAAGCAGAGCCCTGTGGCTCTGGTGAGGAGTGGGTGCAAGACAGACAGTGTTAACTCCTCTCTCTCTGGGAACTGCCAGCAAAAGCTCTCTCATCACCCAGCCTCCTGGCACACAGGCTGGACCCTCCCGCTCCTCTGGCTGGACATGGCTGCTTTGTGCCCCCGCCAGCCTGGGGCTTCCCCCTCTCCTCAGACAGAGCATGTGTTCCCAGAGGCTCCAGCAGCCTGCCTGCTGAAGCACGGCCCTGCTGGGATGCACCCAGTGCTGTCCTGCCCCTGGCAGCACGGGCACGGCTGCCTCTCGGTGCCGAGCGCAGGCCCGTGAAGGAGGGGCCGTGTGGGTGCTGTACTGGGTGGGTGGTGGTTGGATGACTCTCTCATGATGATGATGCATGAGTGAGAACAAATTCCACCAGTCGTGTGTAAAATAACCTTGTACAACGGTGCTGGCGTGATCAGTGGCAGCTGGGAGCTGATGGTGCTTGACAGGCAAGGCAAACGCTTGTTTCCTGGTATCCAGCAGAGATTTAAATGTGGAACCCAGTTATACTGGGAGCCTACAAGTGATGAGGTTCCCTGAGCATTTCGTACCCAAGCTGGATCGGTGGCATTTCCAGGCAGGTGCCAGTGCTGCCGAGGAGGGGCTGGATTTCTGCCCGGGCTGTGCTGGGCGCTCACACAGCCCCCTGCACCTCTGGGCTGTGACAGGCTGTGGCAGCGTCCCTGTGACAGGGGTGTGGGGCTGTGGCACAGCCACTGCCTGCTGTGGAAGCCTTGACCTGCAGCCAGCCAGTCAGTAAGTGGTTTCCATCCCAAAACTCCACAGAAACCCCTGAGCTTTCTGGCTCTGAGTAGTCTGTGAAATGTGCAAGGTTTACATATTTTCCCCTTTTTTTCCCCTGAAACGCCTACGTGCCCTGAAGGACACAGACCTGCAGTGCCTGACTGGCAGTCCCAGCCTGGGCACCCCTCCTGCCAGGGCTGCTGCTCAGCACGGGTCATTCACAGCTATGGCAGGAAGAACCTGCCGTCCTTCAGTGTTCTCACTGCCAGTTCTGTAGGCAGCCCTCTGCCATAGCAGCATCACCCTTCTCCTCATCTGGAAAAAGGAAAAAAAAATAATTACTCATTAACTCTCTTGAAAAAAAGCACAAATCTTGCCTGTGTCTGTTTTTAAAGAACAGTCCTCTTGAGGTCTTGTGTATTGTCCTTGGTGATGTTCAGAGCAGAACACCTGCCACTCTGAAACCCTTCCAGGTTTCCTGGTCGCTTTTTCCAAGCGAAGGCCTGCTCCATGGGAGGAAAAGGTTAAGCGTGGGAGTGAGCAGGGCAAAAGATTATGTGAAACAGAAACCCCGGCGCTGTTTGTTCTGCCATCTGCTCCGTGCTCCATCCAGGCCGTGGGTGGTTTCCAGAGTGCCCCGGCTCCCCTTCCCGCACGGCCGGCAAAGGGCTTTGAGCTGCCCGAGCTGGCACCACCGAGCCGGGCGAGAGCCACGTGCCCGTCCTCCCGGGGAGCTGCCCCTCGGCAGGGCGAAGCTGGGTGCTGGGGCCTGGCCAGCAGCTGTGGGCAGCACTGGTGGCCGTGCTGGAGCTGCCACCGAGAGCCCGCTCCAGCAGCAATCCAGAAAAGCCTTGACTTCCGTGCCCTTGGCACAAACTCAGTGGGTGCCAGGGGTGTCAGGGCTGGCACGTCTGTGCCAGCCCTGCAGGGAGCACCGGGGCAGGACAGCCACGGCTTCCCTGGGACTGCTCACGGTTCCGTCACCGCAGCGAGGCACCAGAGGTGCAGGATGCTCCCCGGTGAGCAGGGCCACTCGTGCCCACTTGAGGTGCTGCCACCATCCCGGCTGAGCCCTGCTGGGCTCTGTGCCGCACGCCGTCCCGCCAGCTGTGGGATGTGCTGAAGTGTGGGAGGATGGAAGTGGCGTTTGTCCCTGCTTCAAGGACAGCTGGTGAAAGAAAGGTGAAATCATCTTGCCTCTTACCCCTAGAGCCCCTTTCTGCTCTGCCTCCTCCCCCCAGCCCCCTTTTCCTGCTCTCCCCTGGTCCCCAGCCTGGCTGTGCCTGGGGCTGGGGGTTGTGCATTCCCTGTTCCACATCCCCCTCTGCCCCTCGCCCACCCTCCCCATGCTCTGCTCACTTGGGAATGTGACCTTGCTCTCTCGATTATTTACAGACAAAACATTGCTGCAAGCCTGGGGAAGGCTTTTCTGTGTTGTTTTTGCTTTTTTTTTGAAGTGACTGGATTCCACAAAAACGGAATTATTCCAAGGGCGTGGGGGGCCTGGTGGGAACGCTTTGCTCTGTTTGGGAACAGGCTGCCTGCAGCCATCTTCCCTGGCCAGCACAGGGATGCTAGAGGCTCTTAGCTTCCCCAGCTATACGGAACAATCTGTCTCCGGTTTTCTTGGAAAAACCCACCCCTTGCTTGGGGAAGGCTGCCAGGACGGGACACGAGCACTGACAGGGCTGTGGCACACGTGTAACCGGGACCTGGGCTGCTTCCCAAGGTGTGTGTGAGCAGGCGCAGAGAGCTGGCTGCGGGTTACTGCAGGTTCAGGAGTGCTTTAGGTGGCTCCCCTCCCCGCACCCCTGGAGCTCTCCACTTCCCCTCACTCGAGAGCTCCTGGGTCTCCTGCTGCGCTTGCAACACAGACTCGGTTTGCTGAGGACCTCAGACAGCGCTGTCACATCCGATCGGAAGCCGTGGTGGGCTGATTTCTCCTTTTTTTTTTGCTTTTACTGGCAGGACCAGCAGCTGCCCTTTTCCCGCTGCTGACAGTTCTTCTGTCTAGCTGAACTTCTGAAAGCCTCGTGGTGGTGGTTTCCCACTGAGCAGAGCCCTCACACCTTTGACCTTGCGCGGCTGCGGCCCCTTCGCGTGGCTGCCGCAGGCCACGGAGCTGTGCGCCGCACACAGGAATGAGTTGTTCGGTTCCAGCAGCGCTGGGTGTTTGGGATGGGGCTGGCGTGGGGTCCCTGGCTGGCACTTGGCTTCATTACAAGGTCAACATAAGCCTTCAGGTGCCCGCAGCCTAGGAGCTGTCCCAGGTGAGGCTGTGTGCTCAGCTTTTATTTGGGACTAAGCACTGTCAGCTGAGCTAAACTTGATCACAGGCAGTGAGTGCCTGTTGTGCTGTGGGAAGAGTTCTGATGCCAGATCCCTTGGTCTGGCCCGGCATGCAGCGTGGCTTGATCTCTCTGGAGAATGAGCTGAGGCTGCTGAAGGTCTGGCAGGAGCACACACTCCTCCCCACTGAAACGGGGCTGCTGCCGGGAACTTGCTCAGCAAGCGTGGCCACAGGGGTTGACCATGAAGCAGGCACTTGCAAAGCCATTCCCTGCCTGCTGCGGGGCGGGTGCCAGTTGGAGTGACTCCAGCTTTCCCAGCTTGTGGAGGTGAGGGTCTCATGCAGAAGTGTTGGGTGCAGGAAGGACGCTGAGCAGTGAGAGGATGCTGAGGGGATGGACATGGTGCTCCTCTCAGGCAGGGCCTTGATGATCCAAGCGTGTTCAGCTGGTGGTGGTTTGGAAGCCCAGCTTGCAGCAGACTCGTCTGGCTGGTGGAGTGATGGTTTAGGGACTACTGAGCTCTGGAGCACTCTGGGCAAGTCATAAATATCATACTGCTTATAAACAAGGGCAAAAATCAACGGATTTTGTTCAACAGAGTTCTGACATTTCCCTTGTTGAGAAGCCACAGGGAAGGCTGGGACAGGAAGACAAGTGGTTTATTATTTTAGTCAAATCCTTGACTTGGCTGCAGTCAGCACATTCAGCAGTGGGGTAGAAACTCAGCAGGTGAGGCAGAAGTACCTGCTGAGACGAAGTGCAGAGGCAGCAGATAAAGGGCATCACGGGGCTGTGCCTGTAGGGACTGCTCCTTATCAGCGCACCTGCTGACTGCATTGCGAAAGCAGCCCCTTGCCACCTGTGCCTTTGGGTAGCTGGGGGTTTTTCTGATGGAGCTGTAGTTTTCAGGAATGTTGCTGCTATCCTTCTTTACCACCTGGGGAAGCAGAAGGGAAGGGAGCCCTAGGTCTGTGCTCATGCTGCTGTAAGAACGGGACCCAGTGCACCTTGCTCCGATCTGCTCTGCGTGCACCCGTGTACGGATGGGGCTGCTCCTCACTAACGGGGCCTCTGCACTTTGCTTCCAGCCCAGAATTAATGGCTCAGCTAGCCTGAAGAAGCAAGGGTGACCAGCCCCATGACATGCAGGGGCGCAGAGCAGCCCCAGCGGGTTCCACCTGAGGAAGGGGTCCAGTGAGGCTGCTGCTGAGTAGCTCTCATAGTGTCAGGCTAGCAGTGTCCCAGTTCCTTCAGGGTAAGCCTGGGGCTTTCATGGGTGCTCATGCCCCCTTAAATAGGAAATTGGGCATCCTGAGCTAATCATCTCCACCTGTGTGTCCCAAACAGTTAACGATCCCAGCAGCAACGGATGGGTGGTGAGGAGATTGATTGCCTCCTGCAAGGTACATAAGGTCTCGCCCTTCTGCAGAAACACACCACTTGTTCAGCCAGGTAAATAGCTGGTTTAAAATCCCCTCTTGCAGCAGCTGACCCTCCACGTGTTTATCCAAGTGACTGGAGCTGTGCCAGCCTTTCTGGTAAGTGACCTTTCCCGAATTTTTCTTTTCAAGTTGACATTTAAGAAGGGGGGGGGAAAAGTCACAGCAACAAACCGTGTTTTAACAGTGATAAAGCTTTACCCGTCAACAAAGCCAGGAAAGCCGCTCTGGAGCCCGCGCTGGCAGCTCTGCCATCCCTGCCAGAGTCCACGCGGGCAGTGCTGGCTCGCATTTCGTGACCTGCTTGGGTCCGCATGAACCAGCATCTGCAGTGTCGTGGGCTGCTCCTGCTGGGGCTGGGCTGGGCTGGATGGTTGTACAGCTCCTCGGAAAGGCTCCTGGGTGCAATTAAGTCTAAGGCAGCTGCTGGCAGCTGGAGGCACTCAAAGTATTAGTTCATTACTGCAATTCAAATGAGGAAGAGTCTTAAATCTCTGAGAAGAATCTGCGTTTGGCAGGCAGTGGAGTGTTCAGCTTATTGGGAAAACGCCTTGGACAGTTTTGGTAAATGTTCTACTGTGTGTTCAGGGAAGTAAAATTTAGCCCTAGTTTTCATGTTCCTTGGTTCTCAGCTTCAGCAGTGCCATGACTCACCCCTTGCTCCTGGCAGTGCTCTCACATGGAGGGTGTTTCAGCTCTGAAGCTTTGGAGGAGGTTTACCTGTTAGCCCAGATGCCCAGTGCATGAGCTCTTCTTCCAGGCTGGAAGTCCCAAGGGCTTCACAGAAGGCTGCTCAGTACATTCGGGTTCCCCAAATCCTGCTCTCCCCTCATCCTCCATACCCCAGTGTGCCACCTGTCAGCCACTCCCATCTCTGCTCTGCAGGACCTCTTGGGTGTCCCTGCCTTGTGCATCTGCAAAGCACCCAGAGCCCTCCTGGCCTGCCCCTGCAGCCCTTTCCCAGGCTTTTGGCTCGGCTGCAGATGGTGAGAAGGAGTGCAACCAGCAGCTGGTGTTGGTGTCTCCCTGTAACCCTCCCTTCCAGCTCCCCTCCGCTGAGTGCTGCTAGAAATGGGCCAGCCTGGGGCCATGCCTGCACTCTCCTGCCTCGAGCAGAGAGAGTGAAACAAGGACTTCCCAGCTGGTTGTGTTTCCTGGAGCATGAGGGGCAGGAGATTCCTGGAAGCAGTGGCAGCAGGGTTCCCCCGGGCCTGGGTGCTTTCCTGGCATTTCTTGCAGACGTCCCGATGGCAGTGGCTGCGAGGCGGCAGGGGGCAAGGAAGGGACGGGGCAGGGGCAGCCCTGCAGTCGGACGGGGACATGCTGCTGGCTCAGGGTGACGCTGGGCAGCCCCACGCTGGAGCCCTGTGGGCTGACAGCAACCTCTGCTTTCAGAAAGCCACTGTGTTGTGACAAGTCTCAGCTGAGAAACACCTAAGTGCCTCTGTCGAGAGGAGCCTGATAGATACACTTGGCTTTGCGGCTGTGCCGGTTCTTGGGTTTAATCTCTCTGTGCAAGAGGAAACAACAGTAACAGAAAAGCCCGGATAAGTGCAACAGCAAAGATGCTTTTAGTGAACTGCTAGCCAAGCCTTGCCTTTGCTGACCGCGTCCCTGTGCAGACCCAGTTCCGCAGACAGGGGCAGGCGGGGCACCTCAGCCCCCAGGCTGCCGGCAGCAGGGCCCGCGGCTCGCAGAGTCCACTGTCACGAGTGTCCCTCTGCCGCAGCTCTCCCCACTCCGTGCTGTCCCCAGGAGGGCTCCAGCCCTGAACATCAGCGTGAGGCAGATGAGCTTCTTTGCGGGGCTGTCGCTGAGTGATGCTCGTGTGAGGCTCTGCGGCTGCTGGGCAGTGATGGCAGCTTTGGGGCCTCGTGCACTAAGTTCTCTTTCATGTGCCGTGGCAAGGGTGCCTCATTTTGCTTCTGCTCACAGCCAGCCCTGGTGCTGGCTCGCTGCAGGGTCGGTACGTGAGCCCTGGAGCAGGACAGCCTGTATCCGGAGCCTTCCTTCCTCTGTGATAACGTCAGTGCTTGGAAGCAGGCAGCTATTTTGGTCCCAGGAATGCCAGCGGATGATTTCACTTTTGTTTCGTACCCGATAACCTTTCCCATCACAATGAGGGACGACGTCTGTGCTCCCTGTGCTTCCGTGTGCGAGGGGAAAGCCATTCAAGCACCTCTGCAGGGGAAAAGAAAGAGCCAGGTTAAAAATAGCTTCTGATTGTCCGTGGAGCCTGGGCAAAGGAAGGGCAAAAGCCTTTCCTTGTTCCACTGTCCGGTCCCATGCACTGGGAGCAGCTTTTCTGGCTGAGCCGGGGCATGAGGACAGCGAGCATGGGAATATCTGGCGTGCTGGCTCTTTGCATCAGCCTCACGGGGATGGGAAGGTCTGTCAGACACTTTCTTCTCCGTGCAGAGTCGTCCCGATGTGGGGCTCCAGGAGAGCTACAGCCATCCCCTTTGCTCGTCACCTGCCTGTCTCTACCCTTCCTGCCCTTCTCCTAGTCCTTTCTCTGCTGGGTTTTGTGGCTGGATGCTCAGTCAGGAGCTTGGTGAGACAAACCCACCCCAGGCCGCGGGCGAGATAAGTCTGGTCAAACCCAAATTGCTAAAGCTCAGCTCCAATTCTTATTTCCGGTGGGGAAGGAATTGGCGAAAGTAACTTGGTTTTTTTTAAGCATTCAGCCTTTGACTTCCCACGAACTGCTGACCCATCATGTGACAGGGCCGTGGTGGGGCCACTGCCGCGGGATGCGGTGCCGGCACTGACCACCCCGGTGCTCGTGCGGGGAAGGGCCCCCCGCTCCCCCGGCCCCCGTGTGCGCCGGGGCACAGGCAGCGGGCAAACCCCGACGTGCTGCGAGAGGGAGGGCAGCGAGCTCGGGTACCACCGGACCCCATCCCTCGAGGAGAGATGCTTCCCCGCTCCCGTAGAGCAGCTGCTCCCTGGTGCCCACCCAGCCTTCAGAGCACATCACAGGCCGTTTTGCAGGCTGCCAGACCTGGGCTCCTGTTTGACCTGTCCCTTTGCCCAGTGGGAGGTTTTTGCTAAGTCTCCCAGCACATGACTTACAGGGTGGCTCCAAACTGCTCTTGCTCTTCCTGAGCTGGAGCCTGTTTACAAAACAGTGGCTGAAGGCTGCTGGTTGTCCTTACGTACACACTGCATTCGGAGTTGCTAAATAGGCAAAGCCAAAATCAAAGTCATCTGGGTTTTCTTTAATTAGAATAAAATGCTGATGAATCATGAGGTTCTGTACCTCAAGGATGCACCAGGAATTGACTTTGGCTGCAGACAGCAAGGTACAGCAGTCAGCAGAGCCGGCTCGCTGCCTTGACATCTGCTGGAAAGACTTGTTTTTCCCTCCCGAGTCACATGCTAGCTTGTGATCTGATCATGAGATACAAAGGATAACCTTCCAGTATTTACTCTTCTCATCTGCAATTTCAAAAGGCAGAGGAAAAGAGCAAAAAGCAGCACGAGGGAGGAAAACACAAACCCCCTTTCCTCATTTGGTTTGTGTTGCTGTAGGTGCTGTGCTTGTTGCTAGGACAGGGCAGGAGCCTGGCTGCAGCAGCCCGGGCTGTGCTTGTGCCTGTTGTGGCCACACTGGAGCGTGTCAGTGTGGGCAGAGCAATCCTTGCTCGTGTCCTCAGCCACGTCCTCCCCTCCAGTGCCACCACACCTGTGTGCCAGCAGAGGTGGCAGGGGCTCCCTGTCCCAGGGTGACCTGCTCTGGCACAGGCAGGGGAAGCTTGTCCTCCCCCATGGCTGCCCAGCGCTGGCCCTGTGCCGTCCTTCAGCATTCAGCTTGCACGTTTTATTATAAATGTCAAAGTGACATTTTTTATAACAATATCCTAATGTAGTCAGCCAGGCAGGTGGAGTTACTCGTACGTGCTCTAGTCCAAAGGTTTGTAGCAAGCCCAGCTGCAAGATTAAACCAGAATCACCCTTGAATAAAATCCCCTATATAACCTTTGGGGAATTTTTGCTAGTGCAGCTTGGGTATGTTTAGTTCTGTGAGCTGATGCCTATCAAGCCCCAAAAACCCCCAGAAACCCATCATGGTGCCACAGGGGCTGTTGGGACACGAGCGTTCGGGCCGCTGAAGGCTTTGAGGGAGCTCTTGCTGCAGGGAGAGCAGCACAAAGCAGTGGGGCAGGGCTGTTTGCTTGCTGAGCCGGAGAGGTGTGTGCCACTGAGTACCAAATCTGCCACAGGCTGCCTACGTGCAGCAAACCCGAACTGCGGGATTGCCCGGGAACGGCAGCTGGGCTCAGCAGCCTGTGTCTGTCTTCCCCACGCTGCGGGAGGGGAGATGCTCCAGGCACAGCCAAAGGCGCTGTGCCTGTGGGTGGCACACGATGTGTCAGCCTGACACGGAGCGGGGACCGCCACCACAGCTGCCCTGGAAAGCAGTCACTGCTTGGAGGAACAAGAAGGGCTGGATGTCACTGGGGAGAAGCAGCCAGTACAGACTGAGTGATGAGAGCAGCAGCCGGCCGCAGCCTGGCCGCAGCCATCGCGGTGTGACGGGGCCCAGTGCCACCGTGTTTCCAGTAAAAACACCCGCCGCTGTCAGGTGGGGATGGAGGGAGGGAGCGCGGTGAGAAGATGCCTCAGCCAGCAGGGAGGGCACGAAGGCAGGGTGCCTGCTGGGTGCCTTGGATGTGGCGAGGGGTGGTTTGACTGTGCCAGGCAGGTAGATTCCAAGGTTGTAGGCAGCGCGGCTGAATGGTGGGTGAAACCCAGCCTGCGAGGCCCAGCTGGCCCCTGTGCCTCTGCCAGGACCACGGCGTTCGTGAGAGAGGCTTTGGATAGCTGGGCCCTGGTGCGGCCCCTGTGCGCAAAGCTGGGGAAATGCGAACAGGAGGTGATTTTTAATTAAAACCCGAACTATCTGTGATTAAGGGGTGTCTCCAGTAAGCATGGTTATTTCTGATTTCAGGCTTTGGGAAGTCTTGCAACTGTTTAAGTCCAAGCTGTGTGTCTCCTGCTGTTACAGGAGCTTTGCATTGCAGTGTCCTAACCCACCCTCCCATGTCCGCACTTAGCTCAAAGACCCTTTTTTTTTTTTCTGGAAAGGAAACCACTTTCTTTCCTTGGGCAAATATTTCTGTGGCCTGTGCTGCAGCATTAGCCAGAGGTAATTAGGAGGGCTGTGACGGGCTGATGAGGGGTTTGGTGTGGACTCATCAGTGGGTCATGTGGGACAGCAGCATATCTGCCTCTGGCACACGGCATTCGGAAGGCGTTTGGGTTTTGTGGACCTGGCTGACCTGTCACTGTGCCCCAGAGGCATCTCTGAGCACTGTCGTTTCCTGGTTCACTGGCCTTGTGCCTGTCTCTATGAAAATGAGAGCAGGCCTGACCCAGAAAGCTGGATGCAGGAGTGATCAGCAGTGATGGTACCTGGCCAGCAGCACTGCTCGGCTCTTGGTGTCTTAGTCCCAAAAGAAATAAATGCGTTCAGAAAACAGGTAGGTGGTCTGGCTCCTGTGGCTGCCTTATCAGCTGGAGGGGGCTTCAGCCTGGGGTCCAAGGGTTGCAGCAGGCTGGGTTTACCACACCCCATTCCCGGTGAATGACTTTGGTCCTTCTGGTCCCCCTTCCCAGGGATGGTGGTTCTCTTGCTCTGCAGCAGCAGAGTGCCGAGGGCTCAGGTGAAGGGTGGCAGCAGGGCAGGTGCCACGGGAGGGGGACGCAGCAGCTCTGGGTGTGATCCCACCAGTGAGTGCCTGGGGAAGGAGGTGCATCTGCTCATCCCTGAGTGCGGCGTGGACACTTGCTCCCGGACGAGAAAGCAGTCCCTGTTCTTAAGGAAATAAATCCTAAAGAACATCCTTTTGGAGAAGTCCCCTCCCGCCTGCTGTGTCCCCAGAGGACAACAAGGGCTTTGTAACTGCTCAGGGCTCTCGGGAACCAAAACAACCGTGGTATGAGCTCAGCAGCTGTAAATCAGCGGGCTCCACCGGCTCTAGGGCTGCGTAAATTTAGTGCCGATTGCTTTGATCTCAAATGCTTTTATTTCATACCCTCTACAGAGATAGACACAAGGTCACACTAATGGCTGATACATGAAAAACTTATGTGGCCTTTATTGATTTTGGAGTGATTAATGAGTGAAAGGGAAGGACAGTGATTCATGCACATGAACGGTGCCGGGGAATGAGCAACACTGACCAGGGTGGCCTTTTAACTCCATAATCGAGCCTGTGTCCAGCTGCCTGGGGGTACCAGCACCGCTCTCACAGATGTCTTTGCACTGGGCAAACACCTGTTTGTACGAAGTGAGCTCTCGTGCCTGCGCCTCCGTTCTGTTTGCCTCGCTTTTCGCTGTCCCTTTTGAAAGGGGATCGAAAATAGCCAGACCTAAACTCTCACTGTAGCCTTGTTGACAAAGCCTCTTGAAGCTTTCCTGCTGCTGTCCCAGGTGGCCTGAGAGGAGAAGGAGAGGTCTGGGAGAGGTAAAGCACAGTGCCTTGCCCAGCCTCACGTCAGGCAGCAGAGTAGCCACAGGAGGCGTCCCCCAGCTTTGGCCCTCTGGTTACCAGCACGTGAGCTCACGGAAGGAGCTTCCGAGCTGGCTGCTGTGATTAGCCTTGCAGACAATGCTTTTCGAGTTGCTTTTCCAGTCCCTCGAGCATGTGCAACTTCCCGGAGGCTGCTGAGCTGTGGCAGGGTGGACACCCTCCTTCCACAGCCTCCATCCCAGTGCACCCTCTGGATGGGGGCCACAGCCCCTGGTTTGCAGTGTGACACACATTCAGCTGGAAACTGATGCAAGGGGAAGTCATCCTAATTTTGGAGGGGGACATCAGGCCCAGCTTGAAGGATCCGGGCAGTGGTTATGCAACTTTCCTATTTGGTATTTGAAGAAACTTCCCCCTCCTGGTTGTCCCAGCTTTGTGACCATGACTTAAGCCATTGTATTGCTACCAGAGTTCATCCTGCTGGGCTCATTGATTTCACATGGGCTGTCTCGCTGGGTGGGTCAGAGACCTGCTGCCCCTCTTAGGGCCTGAGGACTTGCCATGGTTAGGGATTCATTTGTTGCTGGCACTGCTGCTTATTTTTGTCTCTCTTGCCGTTTCGTGATGTCTGTTCCTGTGTACATTGGACTCTGCCCTTGCCCTCCAGCTCCCCAGCCTGACCTCCAGAGCTCTCCCCCAGCCCCCCATGCCGTGGCAGAGTGAGGTCCCAGCACGCTGGGGCACGGTGCCCTAAGGGAAGGGCGCAGGAAAGTGTTCCCAATGGCACAGGCAGGTGGCAATGCCCACCCTGCGAGCGGCTGTGGTGCGGTGCCCACGCTCCTGCCTGTGCTTTGCCCACCGTCAGCACAGATGCAGACCAGCCCCACACACCCAGCACTAGCTCCAGGTGTCCCCGTTCCTGTTCAGGAGCGGCCACAGGCTGTTGGCTTCTCCAAGGGAAACTCAGGGGACAGGGGGTGTTGGACCCAGTGCTGTCCTGCTGACCATGGCACAGCAGGAGAGGGCGGGGAGCATCATGGGGAGGCACACAGAAAAACACTGCGTGCTCCCAAGTTAGCTACCAGGCCAGGTTGGTTTTCCTGTTTACTCCCTAAGTGGAAAATAGGAAGGGAGTGAAAAACCTCATCCCTTTGGCTATATAAAGGTCTTGTTGTGTGGGCACAGAAATTTTACCTTCTTTTCGTTTTTTACCCTGGCGTTGCCAGGTGTGTGGCGTGGGCTGTAGTGTCAGTAAAGCAAATAAAAGGGGATGCTGGGAATAGCAGCTCCTCTGCAGGAGATGGTTCCTCTCAGGCAGAGAACTCGACTCGCTCAGTGGTCTGCTGGTGAGTGGCCGTACTGGGGTTCTGCAAGGCATGAGGGTCACGGAGGGCCAGGCAGGGCTCATGTTGGTTGTGCTGGGGACACACGGAGCCCCAGGTACACATGGTGCTCCCAGCTGATGGCTGCTCTTATGTCAAAAAAAGGGCAAAAGGTGAAGAAACCACATTACCCCTACAGCATTTCGTGGGTAGGTTGCCATGAAAAGGCTGGCCAGCGGGAGCGAGGGGTCGGAGCAGATACAACATTGCCAGGAAACTGTTCTGGGTTTACGGCTCAGGATGTGTTATGGGGATCCGAAACCCTGTGATCCCAGAGACGTTGCTAAACCTTGTTTGCCTTGGATTGTTTGTCCAAAAAGATACCAAGAGATGAACTCTTTCTTCCCCTCGTAATTGCCCATAATCTTATCTGAAGCCTCCGAAGTGTCCTAGAGACTTCTCGAGGAGATAACACGGAGATAACTACCAAACAAAAAAGAAGTCCAAGAGCAGTTATTTCTGAGGTCTGCTGGGGAACAGCACCAGTTTCTTGCCCAGCTTTGGTCATCCTTATTTGTCACAAAGAGAAGGAAAGGATGCCTAGAGCTGTCCAAGTCTTGTTTAGGCAGTGACTGACCTTTCTTGCCTCCTTGCTCCTCTGGGATAGCTGAAGATGTTTTGAGGAGTAAAGTCTCAAAGCTGCTTTAGCTAATTACTACAAAAAATTACTGCGTGAGAGCTGCAGCCCATGGCTCAGCTGCCCAGCTGCCTAGGCCAGTGGGGCTTGCCTGTGTCTCGCCAAAGGCTGTTTTTGGTGTTGCGGGCCTGTGGATCCCCTTCAGGCAAGGGCCGTGCTCATAGATCTGGTGGTGGTTTCAAGGTACCTCTTACTTCACATGGTTTGTGGCTTCTCACCCGTGAGAGGAACCTCTAATCATTTCACCATAGACTGAGAAAAGTATGTGCAATTGTAAAAAGGATCTTCTGAACATGGCATTTCCTTTAAAATTCAGTGTCTGTGTCTGACTAGTCTTCCCATAACATTTACTGCCAGTCCAGTGTGCCCAGTTCTGGAGCCAGGACCTGGATTCTGTGTTAATTAGGGTTGTTTCATCCAGCTCATTGATTAAAAATGTGACATTTCAAAGAGACAAGAAAAAATGGTTGTCTGACATAGTGTCTCCCTGATGCTGGTTCATGACTTAGGTTTGGTTTTCAGAGCTATGATCTGGCCAGGTTTTGCCACTGCTTTTATATGCTACGTGACCTTTTGTGTCATTCTGGTTCTCAGTCAAAATGCAATACCAAGTAAGAGCTGTACCAAATGTGAGCATCCTGTGTCAGCACCATAGCAAGTTACTGTGGCCAGATCTGTTTTCTGCAAAGCCTTCTTGATTAGCAAAATAAACTGTTTAAGGGAGGAGAGCTAAATTAATCAAGCCACACCTCGGCTCTGGGTCATGGTGACTTGCCTCTAGCATTGTCCTGTTCACTCCTTCAAAATACTGGCACCTCCGTTTTCTTTTGGATGAGTCCCTCAGCAGCTGGAGCCAGGGCAGGACACATGTCCACTCTCCATGCCACTGTGGTGTCCTCAGTTAGTCCAGGTGCAACGTGTATTTTGGAAGTTAATAAAAGGGCAGGTGAAGGGTACTTCAGTGTCGGGTTCTCCCAAGCAAAGCAAACGGATGGGGCAATGAGCGCTTCACTACCCCACTGCAGCGATTTCATTAGCACAAACCGGCTCACGGTCAGTACGGACACGCTGTCAAAGCAAATTGATTTTTTTCTACTGTTTTGCTCACCCACTGCAAGGCTCTGGGCACTGTTAGCGGGGCTTGTCCCCGGCTCGTGAGCGTGCCCTTGGCTTCACAGCACTCAGCCCCACACGCCTCTGGGGTTCCTTGCTGGCCTGGCTGCCGGGCTCTGCCCACAGCTGAGCCACAGCCGTGCCCCGAGGGACCGGGGCACTCACGGCCCAGGTCAGCCCGTGGCAGCACTGCTGAACCCCGGGTCAGGTCCCAGAGGAAGCCCAGCAGCCGCAGGGGTGGCCAAGGGCTGGTGTGGGTGGCAGGGCTCACGCAGTGCCCGGGGAGCACAGGGACGGGCGTGGGGCAGTTACAGCCCTCGGCCTGACTCTGCCAGACCTCACATCGCATGGTCTGTGTGCAGAGGCTGCCCCAGTTCACCCGGGGGTTACCACACATTTTTGTCATGCTTGCAAAATGCTGTTACCACAAATTGCAGAAACCAACCTCATCCTCATCTGATCAGAGCGAAACCAGCACAGCTCTGCACGACGTCTCCAGCATGTCCGGTCCTCTGCGTGCTCCTGCAGGCATACAGCTATTGCTCAGGCATGCTTTCATTTGCTGCTTTCGGGTTGTTTTTTCCACTGCAGACTCCACGGCCTGTGAAAATGGCTGGTGGCCACTGCAGCCAGGGTGCTCACTGCCACAGTTACTGGCCGTGGCACTGCCTTTAGCCGAGGGCTGATGCGGCCTTTCCGTGCACAGATGGCTGCAGTAGAGCTGAGGGTGTCGGGGAGTCTCTGTTGGGCTCTTCCTGAGCAGAGCGTCGGGGCTGCCACCAGCATCCTGCGGGCACAGGCACGGCCGGGGCTGGCTGAGATGCCCACCCCAGGCTCTTCATTCCCTGTCCCACCGGGTGGGCAGCACTCCCTCGGGTGACCCTGTCCTGAGAGGGCAGAGCGAGCAGGGCACCCTCTGTGTCCCTGCTGCCAGCACCCAGGTTCCACTTGACAGCTCCTTCCGTCCCGACGGCTCCTTCTGACCCGGCCCTTGTCTCCACAGTGGGACAACCGTGTGGGTGAATGAGTGGGTGCAGCATGCAGGCGGTCTGGGAGACTCCGGGCATTCCCAGGAGCAGAGCTGCTGGTAAAAGTAATATATTTAACAATTACTGCAAGGCCTGGAGGCTCTTTAACCCGTGTGGAGAACAGTTGACCAGCACCAGTCCTCGTGACAGCCCTTCTGTCTGCAGCTGGGCCGTGGTGCGGCTGGGTGCACATGCGAAATGTTGGGGAGCACTGCCGTGTCTTTCACTAGAGCTCACCAGGTGGGTTTGGCTGTGAGCCACGCTGCAGCTCAGCCCCTTCCAGAGGCTGATGGCAGCGCCCTGGGTGTGGCTGGGCAGTCCTTGGGTGCTGGGGAGAACTCAGGTAACAGGCACGAGAAACGAGGGCTGCCACAAGACGCTGCAATGAACTGCAGCCCCAAGTTAGAGCCGTGCTCTGCCTCCACCCATGGAATGCAGCAGGGGCAGAATTACCCCATCAGTCCCACTGCCCCCACAGTGGCAGGGTGTCTGTGCAGAGACATCAGCTGGGGACACACAGGGCCACAGCTCCCTGCCTTAGAATGCCGTGTCATACCCCGGGATCATATGGTGCATCTTGTGCCAGTAATCAAGTGGCTCAAAAAATCAGGGCATCAAAGTTCTTGGGCAATGCTAAAAGCAAAAGGTAGGGAAAAAATTCTCCTTCCCTTAGTCCATAAAAGTTCAACATTGTGCAGATGATCTAAAACTTTTTTGAAGTGCTAAAGGCTGTCTGGACTGTAAGTGTTTTATATTGGGTACAGGGATCTCCTGCTTCTAAAATAGATGAGACACTTCAGAGGGGAGCCTTTAGTCTGTCCAGACAAGAGATAGAGCAGAAACCTGCTGTTGTTGGAGGCTGGCTGTGGGAAACGCAACTGCGAATAGCTAGTCTCTATATTCTGCTGTGCTTTGTACTTAAAAGTATGTGTTTTATCATGATAGGTGAGGAGAAGCTGAACTTTGAAGGCTTACCTTGCTCTAGCAGGAGGTCTCCAGGAGGTTATCCAACTTGACTCCAGCTTGGGTCGTTGTTCTGTTCCCACCCCCCTCCCAAATCCTTAGTTTTGCACCTTTTTGTGTTTTGCAGGCTCAAAGATACTAGCCACTGTGAGGGAGATAATTTTCTGAAGGCCCTTAGAGCCTTGCCTGTGTGCCTTTGGCACTATCCAGGCAGGCATGGCAGCCTGGTATTCTTGCTCTGTCCCACAGGACAGAGCACAAACAGGTTTGCAGGATGCAGCAGGAGCTTTCTGGGGTGCTGGGCTTGTCAAAGCCTGGCTTCACCCCCCTGCCTGAGCCGGGCTTTGCAGCGGCTTGGGTGTTCCAGCCTCTGGCCTGGGGGTGTGGGGACACATCGCACAGGGCAGGGACAAACCAGCAGTACCCCGACACAATCAGCATTTCTAAATGAGCGCTGCGCTAATCATCCCGGCTCATATTTCCATTCCCACCTGTCACCTATGTCAGCTCACTTACGGGGACACCAGAGGGCAACTAAATGAGGAGAGCGCTTTGGTATTGCACGGCAGCTGGAGCGGCAGCTGAGTGAGGGCATTACAAGGCTTCAAACACCTCCACTCTTGGCGGGGCTGCCCCGCGGGGCCGGGACGCGTCCCCCCGGGATCGGGCTCCCCAGCAGCAGGGCTCCGTGCGGGCTCAGCAGCCGCCTGGCCCTCCATCCCTGCCTCCCTCCGTCCCTCCCCGCTCCCCCCTTCCCCCGGTGCGGCCGGGGCTGCTGCGGGGCGCCGGCTCCCCGCGGTGGCTGCAGGGTGCGCAGCTCCGGGGGCGAGCAGGAGCCGCCTGCCAGCCTGCCTCTGCCGGGGAGCTGCGACAAACAGCGCCAGCTGCGGTGGAAGCAATTTGTGTGTGCCTACGCTCAGAATGCGCATAGATAGACGCGTGTCTTCGCGTGTGTGCGTGCAGATTTGTGTGTCTGTGTGAACATAACCGCGTGTGAATTCTATGCGTGTAAATATATCCGTGCAAATATATCCGTGCACGTGTGCATACACACGCAGGTGTGCATGTACGTAAATTACCCGGCGCCAGCGTGCGCACACGTGCACAGACACCCTGGGATGTGCGCATGAACACACACGCATTTGGATGTGCACACAACACAGGCACATTTGGATGTGCACACACACGCACGCATTTGGATGTGCACACACACGCACGCATTTGGATGCGCACATGAACATGTATGCGCACACACACATTAGGATGTGCACACACATTTGGATGTGCACACACACATTTGGACGTGCACATGCACACACACACACATTTGGATGTGCACACATTTGGATGCGCGCACACACACATTTGGATGCGCGCACACACACATTTGGATGCGCGCACACATTTGGATGCGCGCACACACGCAAACACACGCGGACACACACAAACACCCACACCCACACCCACACGCACACATACCCACATTCGGACGCGCACACGCGTTATCGCTGTGTCGGCACTCGCGGGCGCACCCGTGTCCCCGGGCCGGCCCGTCCCGCCGTTGGCCGGCCGGTGGCGCTGTTGGCCGCGCCATCCGCGCTGCCGGGCGGGAACGTGCGGGGTCAAGAGCGGCTCTGGAAAGTTTTAACAATTAAAAATATCGCTCCGTTAATAACGGAGAAATGGGGAGAAAATGCCTTCGGGAGAGCGGCACGGTTTTTCAAATGTATTTCTCCTAGAAATGAGTTTTCGCGCGTCTTGCGTCGCATTAGAATTGCTCTGCTTGTGTTTTCATCCCGGCTAGTATCCGAATAGCTTGTAAAACTGTACTCACCTGGGGGGTGTTTGCTGGGCCCGGGAGGAGGAGTGAGGGGCGAAATAACGCGAGGTAAAGCAGGGTTTGTCCTGGCTGTGCCTGGGACCCGCACACCGCAGGCTGGCAGCAGGAGGTGGCTCCGGGCACGGCCACGCAGCCAAGCGGGGCTGGCACAGCTGCCCCCGGCTTGCCCCTCCCAGGCTTGGCTTCTGGGCTCACCGAGGCACGGCACCTCCAGCTGCACAAGGTGATGGTTAACTTGGTGTGGGGGAGTAGCTGCAGGGTCACGGAAGGGATGCTTTGCAGGAAAATTGTAATAAATGACTGGGTTTCATCTCATTTGAACTGAAACAACCTAAAAACCTCCAACCCCACAGAGCAGAATGCAGCAGCCGTGGGTTTATGCCGACTGCTGATTCCGCAGCACTGTGTGAGCATGGGGAGAGCAAAGGGGGAGAAGCTGCTTGAGCTCCCTGAAGCAGGGGGGTGTCGAGGGTGAGCGGGGCCGTGGCATCACCCCCGTCGGCAAAATCCCACCAAACATAAACCCTCCCAGTCGCCCCAGCTAACACTCTCCTCCTGAGAAAGGGCTAATCTTTACATGCCTCAGCCTTTCCCAACACATCCTGGTTCACAAGTTCAGCGGCTTCAAAGTTACGTCTGATCATTAACCCTGAAACACTGGAGATTACTGGAGCATTTAACTGCGTGTTTGAGAGGGCTGAGAGGCACAAAGCTCAGGCACAAATCTGCGCCCAAATCCCAAGAATCTTCATGAGGCAGATGGAGGGTTTTGGTTCAGCTGTGTGAGGCCTGCATATTGTGTAGGTTTGTGTCTTCGTTTCTTTTTAAAGCTGCTTTCGTGCAGCTAATGTTTCGAAAATGGTCATGGATTTTGAGTGTATCTGTCCATGTGATCTGTGGTGAGAATGGCTGGGCTTACAGTTCCCCTGGACTTCTGTAAGAGAGATGAGAGAGTCACAGTTCTTCATTTTTGACAAAGACTTTACGAAAATTGCTCTTTCCTTGTGCATTTTCTCTATCGCTTTTACTCTTGATATGACAGGTACAGAAGAAAATGCTGTTTGTGGCCACGTTATACACAAAACCAGCAGCAGCTGACAGAAGCTCCATCTGTGGTAGAGCTAGTTTTCAGTTTGTTATTTCCATGGGGTGGCTTTTGATGTCAGAATCACAGGGAAACACAGGTTGGAAGAGGCCTCCTGAGGCCACCTGGCCCTGCCTCTGGCTCAGCAGTGAGCCCCTTGATCCCAAGCAGTGTGACCCATGGCACTGTGATAGCGATTTTGGAAGGATCTGAATGAGCACCGAGGAGCAAAGTCATTGGTATTCTTGATGAGATTTAATCTTAATGCTGCTCATTAGTCTTCAGGCTGGAAGTCTTGAACCTGATGGTGCCGAAGGATTAACTTAAATTTAAATTCTGTAGGTATGGCCTCAGAAATGGGAGGTGAAGGTCACCCAGTGAAGGAAGCCCGTGAACACAGCCCTGTCTGTAACACCGGAGCTCCTGTGAGCAGAGGTTGAGCCCCAGGTGCCCCCAGGGCAAAGCTGGCAAAGGGCTGAGGCTTTGAGCCCTGCTGGTGCTGATGTTCCTGAGGGTCAGGGAGGGATCCACTCCAGGCAGTGGAGCCCTCATCCTTAAGGAGAAACTGCCGAGGCAGCCAGAATCAAGCACGGGCTGAGGCTGATGCTGGTTTTATTTTTCACCTGTTTGTATTGCTGCCACCTGGCAAACTGGCATCAGTGGGTAAGGCCGGAGTCCTGCAGCACGGGCACCCTGCTGGGGCAGGCTGGGACCGCTCCCTGCCCGTGGCAAGGCGAGCTGATGGGCCAGGGGCTGTCCAGTGGGCGAGAGGCCCTCTCACCTGCACATTGAGGCGCCTTCTCCCGCAGGCTCCGCTCCCAAGCTGGGGATGCCAGGACTCGTGCCCAGATGGCAGCGGGCTGCCCGCCAGCCTGCAGGGCACGGGAGCGTGGTGGCCGTGGCACAAAACACCAGGGTGTAGCTCCGTTTTTTCTTTTGTCTTTCATCTCCTGAAATTGCCCCACATTGCTCGAGCAGGCTGGCACGTTTTCAGCACAGAAAACCAGATGTTGCCAACTTTCCAGTGGTTGTGCTTGGTGCTTTACGCTGTTACTTTAGCAGAAGTATGCACATCATGCCTCTTGCAAGAACAGATAGGATTTATTCCTTGAACAAGGGTCAGCTCTGTTTGCAGCCACCTTCATCTCCGCAGCAATGTCTGTCTCGGTCAGAAATGCTGCTGTCAGCTTCCCATGAGCACGGGTTCAGTAGCACCCTCCATTGCAACACTCAGTCCTCTCCCAGCCACTTGCTTACCTGGCTACCAAGCAGCTGCTTGGTTTGTGCCTGCAAAAGCACTCGCCTGAATATTTTTGCCAGTAAAATGAGTTATTTTTTTCCATCTGTATTTTTAGACGTTAAACCCAGAGTTTAGTCACTAGCTCTGTGCTTCCTATCTGTGTGCAAGTACTGCAAAGGAGACAAATATAGATACAGATATATAAATATACATATGTGTATATGTATGTATATATAACATACACGCGTAAGTGTATATAGATGTATATGTACATAATACACACATATGTATGTATAGATATAATATACCCACACATTCATGCTATGCAAAAGACCTTTCCTAGGAGAGGAGATGTGGTACCCGGGGATACAGGCTTTCCCCAGACAAGATGAAGTTTAGAGGAGGAAGGAGGCCCCTGCCTTTGTGTGCGCTGCAGGGGTGTGATCCCCCTCTGGCACCAGGCAGCCCCTGGGGCATCAGCAGGGAGGAGGGCAGGCTCACACAGTGGCCAAAAGGCCTCTGGCAGAGTCTCTGAGATGTCCGAAGAACTGGTGCCAAGCCACGTGGGCCAAGGCTTGCCAGTGGCTGCAGGAGCTGCTGCCTAAGTTGCCTCGGGTTTTGACGAGTGAGGCTCATGGGCTTACACCCATCTTCATGATGAGTGCCCAGCTTCAAACCGGGAAAAATAAGCAAAATTCTTCCAGAAGTTTTATTGGCGTCTTCTTTCATACTTACTGGAAAAATAAAGTGGCACATTAGTCATCTCAGGAATACAGCAGAGCGGTATGAAGGCAAGGGGTGGGTTTTTAGTGACGGTAGTTTTTGTGGACCAATTTCTGTAACTGAAATTTAGTCTCCTTAAAGAACTGGGAGCACAAATCTGAGCAGGGACAGAGCTTGCTACATCACTTCAGGCTGCCTTTTTACCTCGTTTTAGAAGCCCAGATAGAAGTGACAGCTACCTCTGCGAGAACTATGAGATGTGCCCTGCCGGCAGCTGGGGCACAGCGGGCAGGGCTGCGGAGTGGGGAGCACACAGGATTCCCTGGACTGCGCTGGGCAAACATGGTCAGTGTCACCCTGCGGGGCTCCACAGAACGTCACCCAGCTGAGAACACCTCGGTGCCTGCACACCAGCTCGGGAGAGAAGTGCGTTAAGTGCGAAGGCAGGTTCAGGCTGACTCGGGTGCCGCGAGTCGCTTTTCTGCTGCACGGGCCCTGGGCTGGGCACCACGGCTGAGCTCCCGAAGGAACAAGCGCCGGCAGCGTGAGAGCCCTGGGCCACCGACGGGGCCGCCTGCTGCCAGACTGGCAGTGCCCTGCACAAGGTGAGCCTGCCTTCGTGTCCCTGTGGGCGTGGGGAGGTTTGCACACGTATATGTGCAGACATCTGAGTGTGTGTATGCATGCATACGCGCGCGTGTGCGCACGCATTCTGCTCGTGGTTCTGCAAACACACACGTGTCCGTGCACACAGACACGTCGTTTGTGTGAATACACAGGCGTTGTACATGTACATATATAACACATCTACACATCTGTGACGTGTAACACACGGCTGTGTTGTATATACACACACATATTCGATGTTGTGTATTATATATGTAAAATGTAACTTCTGCTGTTGAGATCAAACTGTCCCTGAGGAGCCTCAAGGGCTGTGAACGGTTTGCAGCCCCCTCTGCAGGGTTTTTCTCCTGTCCTTCAGCCCCACCGTGTTTGCAGAAGGGCTGCAGTACCTCACTGGGTGCCACAGTGGGTGGGAGCTGGCTGAGCCCTTGGTTCGAGCACTAAACATTTAGACCAAGGTACAGCTGGTTTGGTTTGGTTTGTTTGTTTAATTTTTATCTGTATGCAACATAAGGGGCCATAAGCACTTGTGCTACACATGACTATTGATTTCCAGAGGGAAGTGGCTGATGAATCACTGCAGGTCCAGCTCTAAAAGACGCCCAAGTGCTGCTTGACCCAGCATTCTCCTTGGGCCTGCAGGGAGTGACTCCACAGCGGTTGTGAGGGCAGTGGAGACAAAGATGAATGGCTCATTTCCCCCGTAATGCACCACAGACACAGGCTTTTATGAAAAATAGAACACAGACAAGTTTGAAAGGGCGACAGTCATTTTTGAAGGTCACACATACCATTTCTTTATGGCAAGTTTGCCTCTGTGATTGACAAAAGCAGGACAGATCAAGTGTCTTCCATTAGACCTGGATTAAAAATGAAGTCATGTTGCTTGGAGAACTGACAGTCCCACCAAAAATAATAGAGGCTGCTGACAGTTCTGGCTTCACAATAAAAAGCCTCTTCCCACGTTGTCAAAAGAGCTTCTCCGGTATGGGCATAAATAAGGCATTATTTGAATGGAAATGTTAATGGCAAGGCGCTATAAATCATATTGGTCTGTTGCAGGAACAGATTGTAGCTGAAAAAAGTGGTCTCGTTTCTCATATACATGGAAATATATGTGTGTGTGTATAAACGAGACATGCACATCTATTCGTGTCTCTGTATATTTACGTATGATTCTGTGCGTGTTCCCTACACGTGATGGTAGCTAAAATTACTCAGCAAGCAGTCCTTCCCCTACGAGCAAACGTTTGGTGTGATGCACTGAGGGCTGTTGTGTAAGATTTGACTGAGTATCTTTCCCATACATAGAGGTTGTAACGTAGCAACCATTTTTTTTCTGCTCAGAAAACACCGTTTCCGAGCTAATTGTTACTGCCCTTATCAGCGGCCACTGTCATGGCTCCTGGTGCACTGCTGGGCTGGGCAAGAGGCTCAGCAGCTTTGAGCAGCCCCAGTCTGGATGAAGGCGGCCGTGGAGAACAGGCGTGGCAAGTGAGGGCTCACCCTGTGGGTGCACGCTCGTGGTGAGGGAGACACGGCTTGGGAGCCTCAGGTGTTCCGATGGCCTCGCTGTGACAGGGAGCTGCCCCTGGCTGCTCAGGGCGACTGTGGCCACTGCTGGGGAAGAGCCCACAGCCCAGGCCGTGCTGCCAGCCGTGCGCTGGAGGCAGCCAGGTCTTTCACTGTGCCATATGTGTGTATATAAATACATCCATCCATATGTATGTGTATATATATAAATATGTGCATACATATATGTGTTTGTGTATATAAATATAGGCATGCACACACGCACAGACATCCCTGCATGGATGTCGGGGTGAAGGGGAATTCCATCTCTCGATGTTCATAACAACTGTCTTTGCCTAAAGGACCAGAGCAGATGACCCCAAGGGACAGTGTCTGCAGCGCCCAGCCGGACAGTCACCGCTGCCGTGGCACTGCTGCTGGAACGAGGGCTGTCCCCGCTGCCCCAGGACTGACACGGTGGGAACACCACAGGAATGTCCTGCAATTGCTGCTGTGAGTGAGAAGGGAGGGGATTACACTCGAGAAATTCAAACCCAGGTACATCTCTTCCAGCAGGCACTGTCCTGGAGGGGCACTGCCTGGCAGGCTGGGGACAGGACGGGATGGGTCAGTGGTGCAGAGGCCAGTGCAGTCCCGGCCGTGGCCCAGCAGGCTGGCACCGAGCTGGGCACTGCCGGCCCCTGCACTGCCCCCAGCGCTGGGCTCGCCGCCGATGGAGGTGTTGGGTGCAATGCCAACCTGGGGTTATATAAACGTAAAAGCATTTTATATAAGCCTATTTTATCTGCAAATCATTTATATTTAGAACACCTATTTCTACTGGAAACACTAAAACCGTATTACATAAGAGCTTGTTTAAATCCTTTGGCTTAAGGCTCGGGCGGGGGAGTTGGTTTGGGCATGGTGCATTCAGGCTGCAGTTCATAATCACAGCCTCGACCGGCAGCCAAAACCCAGTCTTGAAATCCTTTTTGCTTTCATGCCATGCTGCCCTGACAATAGCAGAATACTTCCCTGAAGGGTATTTTTCCTCTTTCTCAGTGCTGCCTTCGTGTTTGGAAACTTTCATTTATAATGCTCTGGATGTGCTGCCAGCATAGGAGAGACGGCAGCTCAGCAGTGCCCAGTCAGTGTCCTCAGCAGTGCCCGATCAGTGTCCTCGTGCCCGGGCTGTGACAGTGGGTGGGAACACTGCTGACATCACCTGAGAGGCTGCCGAGCCATTCTCAGAAATTAAAAAATGCATTAACCGGAACTGACCATTTAGAACTATAAAATGACTTCCGTCATCATTCATGCAACGGTGTTTTCTAATGAATGAATCATTCCCCGAGCCCTCCCAGGAGGGGGAGGCAGGAATGGCGGTGACGGTGGCCATCAAATCCATGTCTAATGCACCGAAGGCAGCCGGACCCTCTGGACGCTCTCGCTGCGCTGCTGCAGCCCTGCAAACATCTGTTCCCACCATATGCCAGAACAAGCTGCTCCCTGCAAGGCTGGGTAAGCTGCACCACCCCGCCCACTCCACCCCACACGGCTGGGCCGTGGTGCTCGTGGGGTCGGTGTTCCAGCCTCGCCACGGCAGCCGTGCCTCTGCTGGCAGAGGTGCTGTGGGGGCCACCAGCGCGTGCACAGCACTGCTGTGGCAAACGAGTCCTCACGCAGCATTTGGATGCTGCTCCCACCTTGCTTTTCTAGTGAGGGACTCCGAAAATGGAGCAGTGGAAGATCCCAGCTCCCAGTGGTGGTGCCAGCCGTGAGAACTCTCCGTTGGCCCAAGCCATCAGTGCTGTCGTGGTGAACAGCAGGGCTCCAGCAACAGCAGGTACGACTGACCTTCCCTCCTTTACAGCTGGTCTAGATCAAACCTTCTGGCTTTTATTCCTCCCTTTTGAAAGTAAGGTCAGGAATCACTCCTCCCCACTTGTTTTCTAAGGCAGCATGGCCAGGGCACTGTCTCCAGGCTGGATGTACTCTGTCCAGGTGGGATGTGCTACCTCTGCAAACGCTGCTCTCCCGAAGGAACAGGGCTGGGCTCTCCCACTGCCTGCTCATCTGGCCACTACCTTTAATCACCACCGCTGCTCTGGTTCTCCCTGTAAGTGCTCCATATTCAGGTGACACCGTTCATTAGTTGCTATAAATGCCCTTGCTTCTGAGCATGGTCTGCACGTGCTGGAGCCTGGGACCTGCAGTGCAGAGCCCTCTCCTGAGCCCACCAGGCTCTGCCAGGCTGAAACCAGTGTCTGGCACTCAGCTGCCCTGCTCCCGGGGGAGCAGAAACACCTCAGTGCTGGGGGTGTGAGGCACTGGAGAAGCTGGTTGGGCACAGGCCAGCAGCCCCTCGCCAGCCCCAGCAACAACCTCTGGCAGGTCACAGACTGGCACTGGGGATGGCAACCAGGTCCCACCGTAAATCCACGGCAGTGACTGCTGCCGTCAGCCCCCGAGAGGAAGAGGCAGTTTAGCGAGAGACAAACACTGTTTGGTTTTTATTTTGTCGTAGCTGGAAGGACGCCACGGATGGCAGCTCGGAGAGCAGGCTGTGATCAGCTGGGAGATATCCAGCTCCCTGCTGGCAGCCGGGCTCTGGAACAGCTCCATCCCTGCCTGGCAGGTCCTATGTGTTAAATAAATGGGATGCCAGGCTGGTGTGTTGTAGGGAATGGTTTATGACCTTCATCCAACAAAAAAGAATTCAGGCAGGTGTTGAGAGAAGGTGAGTGAACACATAGCCATAATCAGTCATATTTTGGGGAACACAAGATACCAGTCTGCTTCTAGCAGAGCTGTGCTGCCTCTGCCTCAGGGCTTTGGTGTGGGCCTATAAACAAGTGAGAACTGGGTGTTTTGCCCCAAACTGTCTGTGTGAGAGCCTCCCTGCTCCCAGCAGCCCTCTGCAGCCAGCCAGCCCTGCAGCCCCACTCTGTTACCAGCTTTCCAACATCCTGTTTTCACTGGGATTATTTTAATCTTCCTGTTTCCCATCATATTTTTCCTCCTGCCCATGCCAGTGCAGACTGCAATTCCTGGCAGGCAGGGCGGAAACCTCCTCCCTGGGCTGCACCAGCGTTTTGGAGGATGAGCTGGACTCTGCCCTGGTCACGCCTGGCTCCTCTCTGCTGCTGGTGCTGGCACCTACTGCTGACCCACCAGGGCCACCCAGCTGCTTACAGCAACTCGTTTTGAGCCCACTCGGCCAGCAAATCGCTCAAGCAGCTCTGTGCTTTTGTATTTTTCTCTGTGTGGCTGAAGAACCAAAACACCTGCTCCACTGCTGACCTAATTATGGTTTTCTCAGGGCAGGAGAAATGCTGCAAGGGACTGATTAACCATCCAAGAGCCACACAGCTGTGGGCAGTCAGCCTCTTCCATGTTCCAGCTGCAAATGCTGAGCCCCTCCTTGGCTGCCCAGCTTGCCAGAGCTCCACTTCAGCTCCTAGGGTTTGCTTTTCTCCTGGATTGGCTCTGTCCTGATGATGAATCTCCTTGCCCTGTGCATCTCCCTAAGCCAGTCACAGGTTTTTTACCTTGCCTTGCTGGAAGTGGATGCTGTGCTCTGGGTGATGCAGTTACAAGGCCTGTAGAAGTACAGGTATAAATGCCAGCAATCCCAGAGGACATTCCTGTCCACTCTACACTGCAATGGAGTGGCACCTTGCTGCTTCACAGGGCTGGGTGTGATGTAAAACTGAGAGACAAAGACCTGAGGGTCTCCCTGTATAGAAGCAAGTAGAAAGAAAATTAAGAATCATGGAAAACCAGTGAAATATCATGTGTAAGGGTCCAAAATATAAGTTAGTATTTAGAGGTAATTTAATCTTTCAATATGTGTCAACATCAAATCTGCTAAGACTCTGTAACGATAGCAGAAAATATCTGAGACAAATATGATACAAAACAAAAACCAAACCCATCTGCTTTCTTAATCACAGGCTTTAAGAATGTTTCTGCTAGTTACCCAGCTATTTCAAGAGCTGTACTGTTTAAATCTGTATCCAAACAAACACAGAAACCACAATGAATCTGTCATTCAGTTATTCAGGTCTATGCTTTAAATCCTTATAAATGATAAAATTCAAGACAGACATTAAATGGAAACATTGTTTCTTTGCAGCTTCTAGCACTGGAGATTTAAACTCTAATCCAGTCTGAACGGCATCACCAAGAACAAGATGGGAAAATGTCCGTCCATTGCCTGAGTCTGGTTTTGGAGCATCCATTGCTGAAGCCTGAGCTGCAAACTAAAAGATCAACAGTCTTGTAAAGCAGAAAGTCTACCCTGGCTATACTTGGTTTTTGGGAAGATGCTGAGGAGATGATGACACAGAAAAATGACGAGGTTTATACTTACCTTGCACCAGGCACAGTGGGATTAGTGTGGCAAAGAAGCTTCCACACTACACAGCACCAGAGCCCTGGGATATGGCTTGAGGAACGTGGCAAAATTCAGATATAAAGGAAAGCCTGTATTTTATTGGGCCTCACATCTGTTCTGAGAGGAGCCAGTGATGATTAACCGAGCAGGCAAGGGATTGCCCACAGGCCTTGGACTATCTTCAGCCGCAGATGATTACTAGAAGGATATAGTGAGCCTAAACCAAAAGTTACAAGAAATCTGGAAAAATGGAACGTGTAAGATGAGACACAAGTAATGAAGAACTATACCAAATTAGGTCAAAAAATATCAGCCTTCTACCAATGTTAAAACTGAAGAAAACTCATCAAAGCACCAGCCACCAATTCAGTAATGGCTCTGTGCTCTAGAAACACAGGTTGGATGTAAGTGTAGATTAACCCGAGCCCCCAGGGACAGATGGAAAAGCCCTGCCCTGCTCCCTTTCCCTACAGACACGCTCTTACTCAGCCCATGAGCTGCAGGAATCTTCGTGCTGGGAGCAAGGGAGCCAAAGCTGGGACTTGAAGGGCAATGGAATTGCTGGCTGTGAGGCCCGACAAGTCACAAGTTCCCTGTCCCCCCCCAGCTGCCAAACGCACACTTTGGTATTTCATACCACACGTAGCGATCCAGGCTGGGTGACATAAAGGTTAAAAGTAATTTTGGCTGCAGTAGCCCAGCACACAGATTACAAAAAGTATTTCATTATCAGAGTTCTCTATAGAAGGGCTGCTCTGCAGTCAGGATGCAGCAGGCAGATTCCTGAGGAAAGCAGATGACACGTGTGGCTGCTGCCAGCCACTGACCTGGCTATTTGCAGAGCGTGGCCATTCCCGGCCATCACCGCGTCCCCAGGGGCTGCTGGGCACAGCTCCCCCTGCACATGAGCTGCTGCACACAAATCACCGTATCAGCCGCACTGCTTCCCAGCCAAGAGCAGCCACTGAACTTTTCAACAGCCCATATTTTAAGGAGGTCTCGAATAGCACTCAGCATAAGCAGATAACCATTTCAAATACAGAGACACTGGAATGGAAGCCCGAGTGCCGGGTGCCAGTGGTGATCTGGTTACTAAATACCCCGTGGCATCACTTCCCAGGTTGTTCAGCCCAGGTCTGATGCAAACACTGGCAGAACAGCAAACAAGAATTTACAGGATTTTGTAAGAACTGAAATAATTCAAGGAGTAAGGAGCAAATTGGTTTAGGGCTGCTGTTGCTCAGGATTGCATCTTTGGAAGAACAAAGACAGGTTACTGTTCAATTGTGTGTAAAACCCAGCTGAAGGCTTGACTAGCACTTCCAGATCTCAGCAGCAGGAAAGAAACATGAGTATAAATAAGGAAAAGAAGACTTGTGGGAGCAGATTTAGCTCAAAGATGCTCTTCCTCTTGATATCCAGAAATAATTGCACCACGATGTGCCACTGAATTCCTCAGGACCCTGCCTGCAGTTCTCTGGGGTTTGCAGTGTACACGTGTGTACAGTAGGGGATGAAAATCCACGTGGAAAGGCTCCTACCTCCCTGACTATCGCAGCAGTTAGAAGGGGACAGAAAAAAATAGCAAAGCAGTTTCAGAGCAACATTAGTTCCATATGGAAAAAACCTCTCTGGTGGATGCCTCCCACCTGCGAAAAAGGCATTAAAAACCTGTTCATAAACCAGTGCCTCCAGGCAATCAGCTGGACCAAACTGGGAACTTGGCAAGGTTTCAAAAGGATGCACCAGGCACGGCTCTAAGAGCTTCTGCAGCACAGAAAAAGCAGTAGCAAGGTGGCAGGAGAACAAAGCACACCAGGGCACACAGGTTTTGCTGCAGGCAGCGCACCCTTTGCTGCAGGTGCAGGTGCCCTGCTGAGCAGGGCAGAGGAGAGGCGGCAGCAGCAGGGCCTGCCCCGCTGCCCAGCAGGTCCACAGGACCCCGCGCCCAGCCTACAGCCCCAGCAGGACAGCTCTGCTCACAGCAAACACCAGCTGAGCCGTGCTGCTCGCACTGTCATCGCACTGCCACCAGCAGCGTGGGCAAAGTCCTACAAAAATAGCTGAGACTATATATAGCAACTGGTTTAATTAAAATTAAATGCAATTGTGAGAAAGCTAACTGACCATGGCTGAGAACTCTTGATCAGGACAAACTGTGCAGCAATTATTAGATCTTATGTGATGACAGGACGTGTAAAAGGCTCTGTCCTGGTCTGCTGCAAACATCACCTAGCTGAAGAGGTGATGTTCAATATACTCTTGTTAAATATCTCTTGTTAAATATACTTTAAAATGCTGCTTTTTAACCGAAGGCCACTTAGAGAAGAAAGTGGACTTTTAAAAGATGGGTAATGTTCTCATTTCTTACTTGCTTTTTTGTTAAATAAGGGTGTTCCATTGCACTTGGCAAGGACCTTGGCGTGAAACAGTGGTCCCTTTATCTGGTTCATAATTTAAGCTTCTTCCATATTTTGTTTTCAAGGACAATGCCGTTGCTAGGTCACAGCCAAAGGGCTACACGTGTAAGGGACCTATTTTTTCCTGCAGGGGTAGGCACGGCTGATGAGTACAGGGCAGGAACCATCTTCCACCCCACGGCAACAACCTGTGACACCCTGCACTCCCTGCAGGCTGTTCTTCCCACACAACACTCCTGCGGTTTGCCAAGGGAGAGCCCAGCACCACACCCAGAGCACCTTCACTTCCTAGCAGTGATTGCACTTTGCATGATTTTCACCTTACCAAACACTTGTGTCTCCACACAGGGAATTCCTTCTACTTAACAATCCCGACTGCCCAGCTGCACCCTCCAGGGACCCACGGATGGAGCTGTTGTGAGAGCAGGGTTTGCACCAAAGCAGGCAGCACAGCCTGTACAGTGTTGCCTCCCCAGCAAAGGGAGAAGACCAAGGTAATGAAGCACCATGCTGGGTTTAGGCTCAACACTCGACTCTCCCCTCCCTTTTAGTGTAAAATGTTCCCTTTGTACCCTTACAGGCTTCTTAAGTACTGTTAAATTTCACTTGTGTTCTAAAAAAAAAGAAAAAAGAAACCAAAAAGAAAGCAAAAACGATACTTCATTTCTACAAGGTGTTTTTAAGCTGAATTCTGTTTCCAGTTCATCCACACTTCCCACCGCTTTCATCCAATCTCAACAAAAACCCCCACAGCCCTTGAGAGCAGGCCCCTGCCCGGAGAGGGCAGCTGGTCACTCCCCTCCCTGCAGCCCCACACGCACTGCTGTGGCTGCACAAACGTTCAGGGACTGTGCCCAAGGACACAGAGCCTGTCCCCTCTCCCCAGGTGCCCATCCTGTGCCACACTGCAGGGGCAGATCCTTGGTTTAGGCCAGTAGCAACTGTGCTAGCTGCCAGACAAGCAGGGGTGGAAAAATCCGGAGGAACTAAAACACTGTCATAGGAAAAGCTGGAGTTTGCCAGAAAACGTAAGCTTTCCTGTACAGTTAATTAGCTCCCTCTGGAACGGCTCTGATGGGAGGAACTGGAAGAGAAATACAAACTGTTCTAGGGCTTGCTGCAACAGAGACCTGACCTGCACATTTTGAAACGCCCCATAGGAGCTACCTGGTCACGCTCCCGAAACCTCCTCACACAAGTGCTCCAGCCAGGCTCCCGGCTGAGGGGGCTGCACGCTCACCTCCACTCCAGGCTGCCAGCAACGTCAGGGTGCTCCCACACACGCACAGCAGCTTTTCCTTTAACACTGATCTGTCTAAAACACTGATAAAAACAGTAATTGTGGTCACTTAATTGACTTTCAGAGTGTTTTTTTTTTTTCAACAAAAATGGCTACGGCCACCAGTGTGTATTTGTGCTTTCATAGCCACACCACTGCACGGGGTTTTCCTCAGCACAGGCTGCAGCCACCAGGACGGAAGGAAACTCCTGGGAGTCTCCTTCCCAAATGTTGCATCCCCAGCAGAGGCACTTCCAGGGAGACTGTCTCATGCTGCCCTGAGCACCCTGTGCTAGGCAGTGACCCCCACAACTCTCCCAGCTGCAGCACAGCAGCTGCTCTTCATCTGGCAGGGTGGGTACAAAGCATCACAAACAGCCATTTGTGCTGGCCATGTTTTTATTTGTTTTTAGTTTTAAACAGGGGAGCCAATGATACATCCAGTATTTCAAAAAATCAGAAGGTAAAACAAATTTTCAAAAGACCGAGATGCTACATGCTATATTTAACCTAATTTTATTCATGCTTGCTTTTGAGGGGGGTTGGGAGTGGGACAGGAATCATTCAGTAAAAACATACAGTAAAAACAAAATGTCTCACCATATAGAACTTTAACCTACAGTAATGTTGTACCTTAATTATTTCCATGCACACAACTAACATTACAAAATTTTTAAAAAATGAACACAATTAAGACTTCTAGGAGCATTTGATAATAAAGCAATTCCTAATTTCTTTTGTAGAGATCAAGCACCTCCAATTACAAATTCCTATACACAGTGAGTGCTTTACTTGAAATGAAAACTAAAAAATAAAAGTAAAAATGTATTGGATAGCCTCAGAATAAGCTGATGTTAATATATATCCAGCTATGTAGGCAATAAAACCATAGTGCTAAACAAAAACTTTTATCTGAAAAGTAACTCAAAAATTGACTTTCTATAATTACAGAAATATACTTATTTGCTAAAATAAATAAAAGTGCTGCATATTAACACTTCACTATAAAGAATGCATACCAGAACATTTATAAATATTGAATGATTTTCAATAGGAATAGCTACTACAATAATGCTGGCTAAATAGAAGTGCATAATGAGAAGCACTATGGGTGGTTAATGTTTTGCCACATACTGCTGTTACCTTGAGGTAGATAACACATGCGTACCAAATTCTGCATTCATTTCAGTTGCTGCTGGTATCATGTGTCTAAGAAATGTGTACAGTATGAAAAACTCTAAAATACGCATGAATGAAAAAAATGTTTTGGGAAAAATAGATATTCTCATGCAATTATGTACAGTCTCACTGTGTAAATTTCAAGGCAAGGTTCTTTTTCTGCAAAACATGGACACTGTTTTACTGAGAGAATGTTTTTTTACTTGGTTTAGTGCATTTTTTGTTACCTCCTGCATTTTGCATTATTTTGCTCTATTCTTTAATTTTGTGTGCAAACGACATGCCAGTTTAAAAACAAAACTAACTCATGTATAGAAAGTAATTCTGGATTGTAAAAACAATGGTAAACAGAAAACTAATGAAATCCATACCAAAATTACACCATCTGATTCAAGTAAAAAAATTACTTACACTAGTAATAAAAAAAGACAAACACATCTCATGAATAGAAAAGAAATGTCTGCTGAGTGTTTTAGTTTAGATGTTTCAGAATGCTGCTGTAGGTTTTGTGGGGAATCTGGGGAGATGATTTCATAGCAGAAGGCGTTAGCGTGGCCTGGATTGACTTCAGAGGCGAACCAACAGGGCTGTGAAACTGAGGAATACCTATAGCCTCAAGCTGCTTGTTGAAGAGGAGTTCTCCACTGTTACTGAGAAAGCTCTCTTCTCTTTCCTTCTCCCCAAGCTTCCCCTCTTCTACTGGCTCAGGTTCTAGCATTTCAGCATCTTCTTTCTTACTAAAAAATTTGTCCAAATAACTGGTGTAAGTATTTTCTTTTTCAACTTGTTCATCTTTCCTTACTTCGCAACAGAACTGGTCTATGAGGAAGCACCCCTCCCCACCACTGACAAACTGGCTGTCCCAAGAGGTTTGGTACAGAGCTTCTAACTGTGCCAAATTGGCCATTCCTTTCTCCTGCTTCTCTCTGCTTACCGACTTCGATATTATTCCTTTCAACTCTATCTGAGACACTGAACTATTCAAGTCATTTAATTTATCAACATCAGTAGACTCATGTTGTAAACTAAGCTGGATGGTTTCTGCTATAAAAGAATCAAAGTCAAACCCCTGATTCTTCTCCCTTTCTTTTTCAACAAGTTGCTGTGATGCTTCCTCAAGTGCTATCTGAGCTTTCACCAACCCATTCTTTTCACATTTAGACTTGCCTTTCTTGTCAGACTTTTCTTTGCTTTGTTCCTTCCAGTTTGAAAGATCTATAATAAGCTTGGGCTCATAGTAATGGTTAACTTCGCTGTCTCGCCAAACTAAATTATCTAGGTATGAAGATGACCTCATTTTGTAATTACAAGTGTGACTACATTCCAGATCACAATACTTGTTTTCGTGGTGATCTGAATACTGCCAGCAAGGCTCAGTAGAGAAGTGGGTGTCAAAGGCAGGATCCTCCAGGTACTTTTCACGATCTCCATCCAAATATTTGCGAGGATCTACTTGCACTTCTTCTTCATCAGTAACATCAGAAAGAGCCCTTGGATCACGCTGAACTTCATCAGCTTCATAGTTATTGTGAATAGGCCAGTCATGGTCTGAGAACTGACTTTCATGGTATCTGCAAAACAATTTCCTAAGTGTTAGCAGCTAAAAATGCTCTTCTAGCTCCCGAGACAGAGACAGTTAACTTTAGAAATTTCCTTACAAAATAATGACAATTAAACACAAAGTTTTTCCTTAATCCAACTGGGTACCTCTTCCAGGTTTTTAATTTAATCTGCCATAAAGCAACAGAATTATGTGCAATAGCTCACTTCATTTACAGAACTCTTTCTAAAGTGTGTTTAATTGACTTAAGAGGACTACTGTGAAATCTCTTTAATATAATATGCACTAAGCATTAGACAAGACAATCATAATTAAAACTCCCTTTAAACGAAGGTTATTTTTAGAGAAATATTTTGGGGAAGAAAAAATAATGGAAATATTAACTTTAGATTCTAGAGTCCTGAGTGCAACTCAGGAATCCATCAGCATATCCAAGTCATGTCTAATGGATTATAAATCCAATGACAATGCTGTAAGGGAAAATATTATTCTCAGGTCAACTCAAGAAGAAGGAACAAACAAAAAAGGAAATAATGCCCATGAAGCAATGTCACTTCAAGCACAAAGCCATCCAGTTACGTTACCACAGTAAGTGATGACTTTACCTTTCCCAATTATAAATATGGCTGTGACTTTCATCCATTAGCAGAATATCATCAACCTCATCTTCAATGTGAAAAGGATGACTTGAAATAGGCTCATCCGTTGGAAAGGAATAAATGCTCATATAAGGATGGGACAAAGCTTCTTCTGCTGTCAATCGATCCATGGGACTAAATGTCAAAATTTGCTCCAGAAAGTCCAGTGCTGTAGAGAAAAAGCTACCATTAAATAGGAAATTTCAGACATTTAGAACTTAATGTTAAGGTGAGTGCTTTGCTCTAGAGCCCTGTAGTTGTTCCAGAGTAGTGCCTGTGAAGAATCACCTCCTGACAGTATAGTGCCACATACGCATCCCTTAGCCATCAGAAAGGGAGAGGAGTAGAGGTCAACTCTAAGATCAACCATGATTTAACTTAAAGCATGAAAAAATAGCAAGAGACAGAAAGCTTCAAGCTGAATCAGTATCCACCAACGGCTACCAGGAAACACTGCTGTTACTTTGGCTGGGGGACTCTCTTAAAAACATGTGAAAGACAGTCCTTCTATACTGACTCCATTCCAAGGTTCCCTTGTATTTAAAAGGCCAGTGTCCCAAAGCAGAGCAATTCCAAGGCAAAGAGGTCCAGCAGAGATTCACAATTCTACTCTAAAGATGACCAAGCAGCCATCATGGAAGTAAATTTTTTTTATTACAGCAGAAGACAATCCTTCTTCGGAGAACACAGATTCTTCCAACTGAAACTTGCTTTTAACTATCGCACACCTGCACCTCAAAGTTGCTCACTATTTTTTGATTTTGAAACATAATATACATATTTTTTTAAAATTACTTACCTTCAGGACTGATGCCTGGAAGCAACTGAGTTAAAGGTTTGTGTGGCTCAGTCATATCGTTTCTAATGTAAACTGGAATTACATTGAGAAGCTCCTGACGGTCCTCCTCATGTACAACAGGAATTGATTCTAGAATCAACTGCATCTGTTCAAGTTCGTGTGCACCTAAGCACCAAGAGAAAAGACAAGCTGCCGTTTCAATTTCAAACATTTCTGATCCCTGTACAGGAAAGGCATGTCAAAATTTTGTGCTCTGAGCAGCTATTTCCAGTAAAAGATTATCATCTTCTGCAACAGAGGAAAGGCTGAAGTTCTGAATTTAAATGATAATAAATCTGAAGAGCTCTCAAGAAATGCCGTGGCATATGAAGAATTACAGAGCTGCTACTCACAGATAAAGAGACCTAACCTTAAGCTTTTGTAAGGGTGTTTTCACCATGGATGAGGTACTGTACAGCAATACCCTTTTGTTATGTACTGTATACTGCAATCCTCCCCTTTCAACTGATCCATCTAATGAATCAGGTAGTTGACCTCACTTTGAATTACACGTCCCTTATTAATAAAAACAGTAGTGATTTAGCTCAGAAAGACATTTTACAGGCCATGACTATTTGTATTAATATTCCACTCTGAAATCCCGCATTAACTACAAGACAAAAAATCACCTGTCAGTTACACAGAGTGATACTCTTTTCAAATAAAGTACTGTATTATGATTGAAATTATAGTACTCTTCTAGCACTACCTGAAGTTTCCCTGGGTAAGAACAATAAGGCCCTTTACAGCAGGTCAATTTTGAATAATGAACATCATCTATATTCAGTACTGGAGTACCTAGAAATACAAATTGTCAACTTCAGCTTGTTGTTCAGCTCCAAGAAGGATGTAGGGCCTTAGAGATTCAACTAGCAGATGAAACTGTGTAGGATTAATTGCATGCCAGCATTTCCTTCCTTCACCAAGCAGCTCTGGGCAATCACAAGCAATACTGATGTATGTGACAATAAACATAAAAATAAATGGGGCCAGCAAGAGATTGTACCATCTCCAAACCTCCACACTCTCAGTTCACCTCAGTGCCTGCACAGCACAGCAGTCTGCACTGGACATCCTACCACACACCTGCCAGGTGACTTGAAAAGCTGAGGCAAAGTCACTGCAGGAAATCTGACAGAGACCTACGTTCCCCAAACAAACCAGTCCTGCCTCGTGTTAACTTCTCTACTGGACTGAAAGAACCGTTGTGTTCTTCTGCTTCAGACTACAACAAATTACTTCATAGGCTCTATCAGATGTTACAATGCCTGTAATTTGCTGGAAAACACATTCTACTCTGTTATTAGTACCATCTTAAAAATTAATCATCTTTCTTTCCACTACCAGCAAAATCACCATTCCAAAATACTCATTTAGAACAAAGAAGTAGAGAAGTTGTTCGGAAATGCTACTGAATTCCCCTGCCTCAACTTCCCTTCCCTCACTTATCCCAGGTATTCTGCAATATTAGCTGATGAGAATGGGAAAGAAGAATGCAGGTTTTCTGAACAGCAGGATTCCTAAGGGATGGTTCAGAAGTAGACAGGAAGTTGCAATTAACCAAATCAAGCCCTCCGAACAACTCTGCAAAAGGTCGTCATTCAGAGTCTCAGGGCAGAATAACTGTCATATCTCCAACCATCTTCCCTTTCCAAATGCATGATGTCAAGAAATCCACTTTTCTTTAGATCAGAAAACCATGGCAGTGTTAAATTTTCAGAGGGGCACGTCCGTATTTAAAATATTTTTCTAGGAATCTACGCAATGCAATTAACGCATCTAAACAAACCTACAAATTTAGGATTTTGGTTACAAAGACCAAACTTTAAAACAGAATTCTAACTCTCTGCACAGCTATTGAGCCAATAAAAATTTGTGACAAATACCAACACTACTCAAAGAAAAAAGCCAAAATGCTGGCAGTTGTGATCAATCTATGCTGAATGATGAAATCTGCAGACTTTCTCCCACTATTTCACTATTTGCCAGCAGAAGTTCTTCATGCAATGGGAACCTAATAAATCTTTTATCAGCCAAGCATTTAATACTCTGGGGACATTACTCCAGTAGTTAGTAACTCAAAGAGTGAAAAACTCACTGCAAGTTAAGAGAAGCCTCTGCACATATTAATCACAGATTGATACCAAATAATGCTTTCAGATGACAGTTCTCCATTAACAGTACTTCATGGGAGGAAGCTCTTAATTCCATTGCCTTTTCATGCAAAGCTAAGAATTACTGCAGAGGTGTGCTTTCAGTCCACATGTGTCTAAAGGAATGTGAACTTTGAAATGCAAGCTTAGCTCCTGGAGGTTTTATCTGCATTACTCCTATAATTCAGGCCAACAGGAGCAAATCCGAGAGTGAGCCTGAATGAGACAGCTGCTGCTGAGGCCCCAGGGTACACAAAAATAAGCATTTCAGAGGTACTTCAGCAGTTTACTCATCTGCTCCTATGGACCGAGTGCTTGTCAGCAGGTGGTGATCTCCTACAGTGCAAATGCCAGTTTCACTTTATCTAAAATGCTCTAGTTTGTACTCTGAGCTAGGTCAGCAACGTGCTACAGGATGGCCATCGAGAGATTTGCTCCAAAATTTGCTCCTGATCCCAACCATAGCTCTAACATAGATGTGCCCAGTGAGACCGGAGCATTGCTTCCTATCTTACCTGAAACAGTAGGCTGCACATTTCCTTGCTGTATTGCACTAAATTTTACACCATTAAATATTAAATCTATACCCCTGGGGCTTCATAATTTAAAATACAGAGAAGCAAGAAGCGATTAGGTTGACTACATTAAAAAAAGTCTTTATGCACATGATACTAAGGGTATTGATAATCTTCAAATACTCCCTGGATACACCAGTTCACACATGTTTCAGAACACTTCTTAGGCAACCAATAAATTTAGCTTAACATAACTGCAGACAGATTTACCATGTATGACTTTTACATTAAATTGTGATATTTATCTAAATACATACCAATACAGGTAACAAAACTGAAATGTCTTCTTTACAAATACATCAATTTATAATTTATATAAGTGCATAATAATATAGCATATCCTGATAATCAATGACTATTGATGTTAGTCACGAGAAGCAATCTTTCCTGGGGAAGACAATTAAGCAGTACCACTCCTTTTATGAATATACACACTGATTTTATTCTACCCACCTGCAAAGAGGGTTTTCCCAGTCAGCATTTCAGCAAAGATGCAACCTGCAGCCCACATGTCAATGGCTTTAGTGTAGTTGTTAGGAGAAAGCAAAAGCCGGGGCGATCTGTACCATTTAGTAACCAATCCTTCAGAAAGATGGCCCTAATGAAATTAATTTTAAAAATTAATTAGATTTTTAAGACTTACTTTTAAAAATTGTTTCTTATTTTTTAATGCACCACTAACAAGATTTTTTTAGTCTCAAGGTCTCAGGGATTATATGACACTATTTATTAGTCAAATGAGGTACTGCAGCAAAACTCATTCCCAGATGCCAAATAAATGCAGAGATGATACTGAACTCTCTTGTGAAACATGGAGGGCAGTATTTCTAAACCAATCTCCCAAAGCAGCCACACTTGCACTAAGAATGCACTACTTACAATCTTATCTAAGGTGTCCATAATTATGTCACCAAATGTTGCTCTCAATCTCGGGTTCTGTCTTCACTGTTAAAACCTCTGCTTTTCTGAACCCACCTAGTAAAAAAACCAACCCACTATTTTATGCTTGCAGTAGTCCTGAGACAAACCATGCTAAAGAGGCCTTCCACAGCCTATGTATCTGTGCAAGAGGGAGAAAGACGCTATTTTGAGAAGGCACAGTTATCAGTGTATCACTTAGATATTCCCACTCTCTGCATACCTTGTGGGAATAATGAGGATCCATGATTCGTGCAAGACCAAAGTCACCAATCTTCAGCACCAAGTCTTCAGTATTAATGAAAAGATTAGCTGGTTTGAGATCTCTATGCAGAACATTTGCAGAGTGAATATACTTGAGCCCACGTAGCAGCTGGTACATGAAAAGCCTGGCATGATCTTCCAGTAAAGGGCCTTGCTCTAGCAAATTAGCCAGATCTGTCTCCATGTATTCCTGGACAATGTAAACACAGTTCAATTCTGTCAGGGAGCCCACGTCATCTGTTAACTGGCTTCCACTGGGACCAAGAATTTCAAATACTTTGACAATGTTATCGTGGTCAAGTCTTCTAATAATTTTGATCTCACGTAGAGCATGTTTAACACTCTGGGGATCTGTAAGGACAATTTTCTTGACAGCTACTCTTTTGTCACAGTCATTATCGACAGCAGAAAAAACTAAGCCGTTTCCACCACAGCCCAGTGGTTTTAAGTCCATATACCGAGAGCCCAGATCAAAACCATGAATGTTCATGAGACTTTCAAATTTTTCTGCCATTTTAAAATTCTTTACGTTTTTCCTCAAACTACTAAGCTTCTGTAAACACACGGAGACACTTCCACTGGTATCTGAAGGAAAGGTCTTAGAGAAAGGGAGAAGAAACACTTGGCTTTGACTGCAAGATGGTTTCTTGACACTCTCATTTCATTATGAGCCAGCCAGGCCTGTTGTGTCCCCTTGAATTTAGAGCCCGTAAGCTCTAGAACTCAAACCGAGCATAAGCTGGAAAGATTGCAGCATTCATAGTTCAAGAAAGGTGCAGCATTTCTGCAGACATTAAAGAAAATACTCACAAGAAACTCAAACGGAATGAAATGACATACTATGCACTCAGCTCTACTGTGCTAAACTGGTTAACATTTAACAAAAATGTGAATAAATATGCACATAATAGGCTTCTTTTAACATCCTCCTCCTCACAGTGCAGATACATTCAGTGTTGGACTGGTCCTGAGCAGCGTCATTCTATGGTGCTGGTAAGCACTACTTTTTTTCCTTCTTCCTCCTTTTTCTCTTCTTTGTTTACAGTCTAGTTAAATGGGAAACTGGCAGCTCTTGATTTACAAAAGATGCCTTCTGTTAATGATCAGGTGGCTCCAGCTCACCACAATCACAATCAAAGCTACCATCCATTTTACTCCGTGGCAACCTGAAAAGCAGAGAAAAATACATCAGTACCCCAGCACACACAGAAGTCCTCCCCCAACTCATTGATTTGTCCTAAATATAAAACTTATTTACTGTCCAGTTACAAAAATAATAAACCATCAAAAAAGCTAAACTAATTAGAAATGATACATACTTTTCACACTTGTGGAGGAAAAGTGGCAGTAATGACCAACCACCATTTCCAAACATACTGTGAACATTCTGGATGTAATCTACTGAAAATATATGGCACACCATGAAAAATCCTCCTGAGTCTTAATAAAGGGACTAAGAAAGCACACTTGGTAATTCTCCAATAGAGCTGGTAAGAGACAAGCCAGAAGCAACAGCATCCTTAGCATCTGTCAGCAAATTTTGGAGTAATTCTTTTCACTAAACTTTTATTTGAAGACTAAATCAGGTTTAACTATTTCACCATAATAAGAGATAACTAGGTACTGGTCACGAGAAAAGGGTAAAGCTTGTACACTCCCAGTATTTACTGAACATACAGCACGCATCCAATGCCACTTATAAAGCTTAAATCCTTGTGACTTTGGATAAAATTTACCAAAATAATAACTTTGCCTGTACAGACTCGTTGTTACAGGAATCACAGGGGTAATTCCTACATATCAGACAAATATTATTACTTGATCAGTTATTTCTACACTTATCCAGCCTAGATTACAGAGAAAAACTAGCAGCAAGTACATTTCACAGAGTAACTGATTTGTTCTACAGCCACTTCCCCTAACATATGGGCTCTTTCAGACATCATTTATTTTTTAATAGTGTAATGAATTCACCTACTATTTATGAAAAACCAAACTGGCAATTTTCTCAGTAAGTTCCCGTCAGCAACAGCAGAATGCAGTCATAGAGACCACATGGTGCATTTTTGTACAACATTCTCACTTCTTTTAAAAGCTCAAAAATGCCACAAAGGGAAGAGTCAGAGGTGTACGCTACACAGTGTGGTAAGCTTTGGGCAATTCCATTACAAGTCACTTGCATGCTCTTCCCCAACACGTATAGGTCACGTCCAACCACTATGCGCCTTCTGTTCCATCTTAGATTAACACATTTCAGCTCTTCCCTCAGCTCTCTACCTAAATGTAAAGGGTCCCCACACTACCCCAACACATCAGAATCAAATGAATGAATGTTTTCCTCTAAAACAGTGCTAGCATTTCAGTGGGACAACTGGGAGCAAACAAAACAAGTCTCCTCACTCCTAACAGAGCAGCAAGAGCAGCTGACAAGTTATTAACATATTTTAAATAATGGCCTCAATTCACTAAAGTGACCAGAATTGTACAGCGAAAAAGAAAAAAAAGGAAAGAAAGGCACACCGGCAAACAGAAACAATACTGTTTCATCACATTTAAATATTACCCTTCCTTAGGCGCAAGCCTGACTGTCCCCAAGACAAAGCCCCTTCACCCTGGCTCGCTCCCTCCTGCCACACACCACCTGCCTCCAGGTATGTGGACAGAGCATGACAAACACAGGGAAGAAGGAAACACAGGATATCCTCTGCTCAGTTTTTCTTTTTAAATAAAGATCACTAAATGCAGTATTTCTGAACTGAAAAGCATTGCCCTCTACTGATGTGGTACACCCTGCCAGAAGGGTGATCTTCAGAGCCTTCTCTACTCAGCACACGGGACTTAAGACTGCCTTAAGATTCCTTTCTTTGTGCACTGGCAAGAATCCTAATTTTAAACAGTGTTTTGCAAGGGTTATTATAGCCTCAGTACAAACACTGTGAGGTAACACTATTACTTTTCCCCAAACAATATTGGTAAAAATTCAAGATAAAGACATTAGAGTGAGGACCTCTTTAAAATACCCATGAATTTACTTAAAGAACAAAAATAAAATTTATCCTAAAGAGGACAGCATCAGCGACTATCCAACTCTGTTCACAATTATAAAACTCAGAAGTCTAGCCTCTTAATTTTCAACATTTTTAAACTCAAAAGTATTTTCTCACTCACATGTACTACTTTCAGATTCACGCATTCCGAGCTGCTGCCTGTAAAAGTTCACATCACTCCATTCACCTTTCATTCCAACACCCCCCCCAGTCGTTATGGAAATTGATTTTTGTACCAATATTGCAAATTTCATGTTAACTCGAGGTCCAAGGCCTCTGTTCAATTACCCTGCAATAAGCTGTATTTTACATCCTTGGGACCATCTACAACCAGTCGTATTCTGCCTCATAATTAGGCTTATTGTTTCACACTGCTGATGTCTTCAACAGGCAGCAATACCGAAACTGTTTGCACCAGCTGCGTGACACATCTGGAACCTCTCTTTTAGCTAGTTCCATTAAACAGCCCAGGAACAGATTCAAAACGATGCCCATCAGCAGCAAAGATTACGATCTACCATCTCTTTGCCATAACTCAGATCTTACCCCCTACAGCCATGACTGAATGCAGCAACGAAAGGACTGCTTCAGGGAGAAAGGGAGCTGTGGCCTACTTGCTTTCTGAAGTAGGAGCCCTAAAGTTTTCATTCTGTATCTCTGAAAGGATGCATTTTTAATCATCAGTTTACACTGATCCTTTCACTAGGTGACCACTAATTACAATGTTTTCAGAGAGCATGCAAATGTTCTCCACAATCAGAGTGATTTAGCTAAGAAAACAAATGCTGACAACATAAGCAACCAACTACAAACTTCCTATCAGTGAGCAAATTACTTAATCCCATGTTCTAGCCACTTGAAACGCATAAAGGACTATTGTATAAAAAAGGGGGGGGTTATCATCCCAATTTGTGCTGAACAGGCTTCTGACGCAGGGACTGACATTTTCATCTAGGCTGTCACCTTTTCAAGACTACCGGGTTTTTCATAAGTGATACTTTTACTCCTCCTTCTTTAAACACAAAGTTTAAAGAGGGAAACACAAAGATACCCGTTTCTTAAGTGGTTTACAACTACAGTTTTAAAATGGGTCAGTTCCTGGGAGAGGGTAACAGAACTGACCCACAGAGGGGTTTTGAAATCATCCCTAGTGCTGATCATCACACTTGACCGGCTTCAGGATTGCGCAAGCATCCCCTTCAAATCACACTCAACTCCTGCACGTGGATTTATCACAGCTTTCAGGAAACAGGATGTACACCGAAACAGTCAGGTATGAGATGTTTACTTTGTCAGAAATACAAATAAGATTGAAAGATACCAGTTAATTTGATTACGCTGACCATATAATGATCAAATTATTACTCACAGGAGAAAGACCAAGAATGACTAACGACATATTATACAACCTGCTAAGTACTATCCCTTTGACTAAAAAATATACGGGGCACAGAAGAACTTTTTTTTAGATCAGCCACGTTGCAGTCAGTAGGCAGAGTGAGTCATCGTCCAACTCACGAAACTGCTGCTTTCTAAAGCCTCCTACTTGCTCCCCACACTGTTTAGAGAACTCAGTGCTGGCAGTAAGCAAATGTTACTATTAGTTTATAAATCTTCTGAAGGATCTGTAAAAACACACAAGAACCCAGTGTACTTTTTTGTATCGTGTTTAAAAATGGTTTGGCTCTCCCTTCAGATAATAATAATGAAAACTCCTCAGAAATAGCCCACCGTCAGCTAACCACAGCCTTCTGCACCTCTGCAGACCTGCTACCATCTGCTGTTCCACTGAACAGGTAACCAGTCAAGAGTGAATTCAAGATAACAACCACACAAGCAAGGACTGAGCTTGAGCAAAGGGCTGAAATCAAAGTTCCCGTTTTAGCTTTGGAGCACACATTTTCTGAACGCGACTGCCAAACCAAAATGCACCTCTATTTCAAGCCACCACTTTCTGGAATTTGTAACTGGTTTATAAACACATAATGCTGTGACGACGTTATTTTTATATATACACAATCTACATAAAAAGCCTGCTGGCACCAGCACTGACCATACGACAACACGCCGACCGCCGCTTCTTTTTCCTCTACATAATTAACAGCCATTGTCAGGCTGATCCCAAATGGCACTGAATTAGCCAGAAAAAGAGACACATCCTACAGACGCCAAGCGAGAGCATCTTGCCTGCCTAGGCAAGGGTGCCTGTTCTCCCAAACTCGGGCAGTCTCTCTTCAAGCCATTTCCGCCGGGTGTTTCAAGCCACTTATTACGAGCATTAAGTCACTTTTCCCACAAAAGGTTCCCAGAGCCCGCGGGCGCCCGGCAGCAGGAGCGAGCGGTACCTGTGCCCTATCTGCCGGCTCGCAGAACTGCGCCGAATGCAGCAGCAAAACTTCCGCAGGCAGTGGAGGCCGGGCCCCCCCGGCAAAGGACATCCGTCCTCCCGCCGCCCCC
>VZTD01001046.1:1420191-1519892 GCA_013397725.1 Rhagologus leucostigma | reverse complement strand
GGTAGGGTGAGCCGTGCAGCCGACCCTGTGCCCAGCGGGGTGGTCCACGCGACGTCCCCTCGGCTCACCTCAGCGCCTCGCCTGTCGGCCTGAGACGCGGCGCTCCCGCTGTGCCCAGCTGGCCCGAGCGGTCCAGCAGTGTCGGAGCACGGTTGAGTCAAAGACAGCACAGGAAGGCGGCAGGTGGAGCGGCGTGCATCGAAGGGAGCGCGGCCGCGGCCGTGCCCGCCGCGGTGGCCCCTGCGGCAGCCGGAGCAGCGGGAGCGGGAGGCCCAGCGGGGCCCCGCCGGACGAGCGCTGTCCCCGCAGCTGTCGGTGTGCGGGGCTCCACCAGCGACGGGTCGGGAGGCGCCTGGGCGCGCCCCGTTCAACTGGCCCGTCATTAAACGTCCCTCAAGGCACAGAAACCAGAACAGTTGGAAGGCAACAGGCGGGCGCAGCCGAGGCAGTTCCTTTCTCCGAAGGTGACACTTCGGCTCAGATTCTGCAGTCGTAATGTCATGGCGGATCTGAGTGTTCTCCCCACAAGCACCTACTCATCTTTGCCATTGCTTTCACCTCTAGAGACCACAAAGGATTTCTCTCTTGCTATAGCGTCTCCCTTAGCAGAGGCACTAAGAGTCTGCTTTTCCCCAAAACCACAACTAATACAGCAAAATAAAGAAAAATAATGGAAACTTTACATTTTTCCCCCTGAGACTTTTATACAGCAGTCTTGGTAGGGAGAGAGAAGCATGAGGACACCAAGCCTCTGGGTATCAGAAGAGCCTTATGCTTCTACTAACCCAGTTTCAGTACAACTGTCAAGGCAGGGTGCAGTTTTCCTACTGCAGTCCTTATGCCTTTTCAGTGCAGGATGACTCAAAAAGTGATAAAACAATTAATATTCATTTTTGCTGGTTAAACAGAGGTTATTTATAGTTAGTACTAGGACAGACGTTACATGCAATAGGGCTCTATTGCTCTGCTGCCATTTGGACAGAAGCGTCCAATTGACCCTTGCACTTCTAGATCATGTAACTTTAATTTTTGTTTAATAAACAAGTCATATATCAACATCCAAGGATGTCCCTACTCAGCTTTTCTAAAGTTTTTAAAGTGACTTTTAAACTCTCTTCAGTTACGCAGCCAAACATTCTCTGTTTCGATTAGTCAGGTGCACTGCTAGCTCTGATATTGACCCCACTACCAGGAGAGCTGACCCGGGCATTTGGTAGCGCAGACTGTACTAAGAGCACACATACAGAAGTCAGTAACCAAACTGACACTTTATATTACAATGCTTGCTAATTGATAGGCAGCTCACCATGCTGCCAACACTACAGAAAAGTCAGAAACAAAGCTGCAGTCCTTCTGCCCACCCAGCAAAACAGAGCTGGAAGATTACAGCACTGCTGCTCCAGAAGGCCTGTATTTAAATACACTCCATAAAGAAAAAACTGCAGGAGTGCATATTTGGAAGAGGTGATGTTAGGACGGCAACCAGAGCCAAGCCACAGAGGAGTTTTTACTTGAATTAAAGGAAGAGATTTGGGGCTTAAAAAAAAGGCAGGAGCAGCAGTGGTTGTATGTCTAAATCCAGAGCTATTTAGTTAATTAAAGAGCCCCTCCATCCATACAAAGTATTTTCATTACGAGAAACAAAAGAGCAAGCTGATCCTCAGATTCTAGAGTGCTGAAGTAACAAAAATTTTATATTACGTGCTTAAAACAGCACCTGGAGAGCCCGTAATCTGTGTCCATTGGGACTACTTGCCAATATGCCCAGTGTCAATTCAGTCAGGTGGAGAAGTTGTGCATCCACAGAGTTTGCTCTGCAGCAGCCCAGACTGTTTGAAAAATACTTTAACAAACACAGAGGAGGTTTGCAGCAAGCAGCAAGCTTCCTCACTTGGGTAGCACACGCTCACTCATTAAATCTCCCATAGCCCAGAAGTGCCACCAGTTTCTGGGTTCTTAATTCATAAGTCATGAACTGCATTCTTTTTTTCCCCCTCCAAATTCTTTTCTCCCATTCCAAGAGTGTAGTTCATGATACGATTTAGTGAATGAGATCCTTCAATCTTGAGGAAAATCATGCAGCAAGGAAGGGCATGGTGCAGGAATGTTACTTGTCTTCAGCCTCACTATTTATAGAATTACAATGCACATGAGAGTTGCTCAAAATTTAATTGTGTGTCACATGGCAATTTATAACTATCTAATCCATCAAATTGCTAATCTGTTTTCAGATTTTTAATAACCTATTGATGAAGCTATAAATTACAGTGACAAATTTTTTCCACGTTTCCCACAAGAATGAAATTTCATAGCATGTAGATGGTATGCTAGATGATACCAACCCATTCTAAAACTCTGGTAGATATTAACTGCCAGTGAAATGCAGAACAAGAAGAGAACTGGATTTCAAAGGTCATAAAGACCAGCAATTAAAAAATAATTAGAACTGGAGCAATGATTCATTTATTATATCCAAGTTCAAAAAGATCAAACAGTAAATTCCAGTGTAATATTTCAGTCCTGTGTGTGAATTGTTACTTGTGGCATAAAAGGGAACGAAGTATTTTTAAGTGTCCACACCCATTATGATTGGCAAGGGAAGAAAGATTTGGAGACGGTTTGAAAAGGTTGCCCAAGGTAACTTGGCAGCTCCAGGCTTTTGTCTCAGTTTCACTGCTTGACTTACACGTCCTCCTAGAAGAAGGGAAATGTGTCCTAGGATACATTTTGAGGGACTGACCATATTTCTTACCAGAGTCTAAGATGAATTTTGCATGTGAATAGGCATGAGTTTACAGAAAAAATCTACTTATTCAAAGGGGATGGAGAGAGGTTCAAGAAACACTCAGTTTCTGCTGTCTCCTTGGCTTATTCCTGCTTATCTGTGCTCTGAGCCTTGAAGTACCATTTCGTTTTCCTGGCACAGATCCCAAGAGTTTTTAATAGTTTGGGTCTCCCTTAACTGCTGCCTCTTCCAATCAGCCTAGTTCTCTGCAGGTGTTAAGCAAAACATTTACAAATCACTTGCTCTTCCAGCTTAGTTTCATAGTGCTGATGTTCAGCACAAACAGCACAGATAAATTTGAGTTTCACTGGCAACCCAATAGCTCAGGTAGCTTCATTTCCTGGGCACCTTCATTTCCTGGAAATGTCAGACCCTACCTTGCCATAATGGACGCAGGGTTTTTTTATTTGTTCTTTTTAACACAAACACATTTTTCTAACATGCACTCACTCTCTGGATTAGCTGACCTTAACATTTTCCCAGTAAACCCTAAAATATAATTCCTATCAGCATTATTATCAGATAACCACACAGAAATTGCCATCTTAAAAACTTTTAACAAATGTTTGTGTCAAGATCCCTTTTTAGTTAAAGTCTACTTGGTGGTAGGCAGAGCTGCCTGGGCACAGACAACGTGCTATCACCTCATTTGGGCTCACTTGGATGGACCTGACTTTGCTAGAGCAGGATTTGTACCATGTACATTCTGATCAGGAAAGAAACTACGACAGAAGACTTGGAATAAAGGAAAAACCCATACCCTAAGATCTTCATTCCCGTGTGAAACAATAGACAGACAGACCGTTAACAGAGACCAATTCAAACCCGAGGCAGCAAAGTACAAAGGGCAAATGGAGGTGGAAGAAGAAAGTCACGGAAGATGTTCAACTTTGAGGCTAGAAATAAATGGGTTATGTGACATACTTTGGAAATTCTGTAGGACAAAAAGTCATTAAACACTTAGAACAAATCATTCTTCCCCCTTGGTAGATCATCAGCGATCTAGGACACAGCTGGCTGCACGCAGGCCCCCTGCTTAATATCACACAGTTTTATTCAGTCGGGCAATTCCATTGCCTACTTTTTCTACGTTTTAAACAACACTGAGCACAGGGGACAGAGCAGCTGCCTAAAGCAGGAGTTGGCAAAGCCATGTCAATAAAGAGAGAAGAGGAAAGCTTAGAAAGCTTGCCTTGTAGCTGGGTCATCACTGGAAGCATTAGCCCTCTGTGTGTAAGGCTGGAGCTCTCCCAGATTCTCAGCCTTTCATTATTTCCTCATTAGTTTACCTTGCACAGAGATAGCTTGCACAGAGTAGCAAACATGTTGAGAAATTTACTGAGGCGGGCAATTAAGGCAGTATGTGTGTTAGGTTTAATTTTTTAAAGGATGACTAGTACCAACATTTTCACACTCGGGTGCTCCAAGGGACCCAAGTTGCTTCTAACTTCCCAGCATGGGACACTGGAGGTGTGCTGGAGTCAGGCTGTAGATCCAGTCAGTGGCTGAATCTACAGCTGAAAAATATTCTACAGGAGGACAAGGCAAAGCGTGGGATGAAGTGGAAACAAGAAGCACCAAATGTTTTTGTCCCAGCACTTCAGGTGCAAGAAAATTCAGTGTGCAACAGTTCTTCCCCATTCAGACCCTCAGCAAGGCACCATTCTCATCCTCACGTCCAAAACCTCAAGTGAGGTGCTTAGGAGAACACATCTGCCAACCGAAGTGGCACCAGAGCACAATCGTCTGAGGCCTCTGTGCTGGTTACTGCATCAGCTGAAGCACTGCTAGAGCTGAAAGGCAGCAGATATTATTTAAATATCTGTAATACGTTGAGTACTCCAAGGTGGAGAGATGCCCTGGAAGCAGGACTGGGTGCTCTCAGCAAAAAAATACATTTGGTTTTGGATCCCTGCTGGAAAATATGTCAGCTCACAAGTTATGAAGGCCTGATGATGGATTTATATAGAACAATTCTGTGTTTTTGTAGAACTATTGCATTTAATTGCAGAAATATACATATTGCTGTGCAGAACTGTTCTTGTTCGTTCTCACAGAACTGTAAACCTTCCTACATGTAGCATTTTGATTCCTATTGCATTACAGAGATAAAGCCTCTGGTGTGATTGTAAATACAGCTGGTGCTGCAGAGTTTGTCATTTACAGGGAAGAAAAAATTGGACTAACACTCAATAACATTTTCATCCACACCAGAATCCTCTCGAAATACATTTACAGGGGGCATAGCTCAGTGCAAACACACGTGCCTTTGTGACTGCTCAGGCAAAGGCCATCCTGCAATTGCGTTTGCTCCACACACAGTGGTCCCCAGCGCGCCCCAGCGCAGGGGTGCAGCTGTTTCACAGGCAAGCAGCACACTGGCTAAAGATAAAGGGCCGTGTGGTGCCAGCAGGGTCAGGGCAGGCCTGTGGGAGGCTGATATGAGTTCTGCTGCTCAGGGTGCCTTTTGGCTGTGGCCAACACCCTTTTTCAGGATTCCCAAAATAGCACTTATCAAAAGCAGCAGGTTGACTGGAAGCACACTGCTTCACGTAATGACTGCAACTGTCCCTGCCAGGCTCCTACCCCCGTCAGCCTCCTGAAGCTAAAAAGATTGAAAATCTAAGAAATATCAAAAAGTAGGGACTTTTTATAGGGCCTCTACCATCAAATTACACGGCGAATACTCAGCATTGCAAAAGCTACCTTGTACTGTCAGACAGCAAAACCCAAAGTTTCCATTTTGCTAACAAATATATTTTGGAAACACCTCCTCTCCCTTAATACTCTGTAACTTTTTCTCAGTGCATCTTGCACCATCTATTTCTAAAGATTTCCACTAAAAACATATAGGACTATTCAATTCCCCATGTTCCCCAACACCATTTATGTCTTAGTTTTCATTAAGATTGTCAGGGTTGCTTCAGGTTTTCTCAGCAGTTCTGAGTCACTTGCTGGGAGGGATTACATTTCCAAAGTATTTGTTTTCTCATGAAAACTGGGTTTTGCTTATGTGCCAGAATCAGCAGACATCTTATAAATAGCTTTGGATAGATGACAGGAAATGATGCAAGATCTCAGGCCACTCTACAGAAGACAACTGTTTGAAGTGCTGAGGAAAGAAAGACTTGCACCGTTGGCTACTACACAGGGGAAAAAATTAATGCACAGAAGCATCATTTGCTACAAAGGGTATTAGGCTTATGAAACATAAGACCTCTTATTACAACTCAAGCAAAAAGTATTCTCTTGCAATTGCACTACAATGAGAAACAAGAAAATTAATTTTTCCTTTGAAGAGGAAAAACTGACCAGAATTGTCTAAACTCGCTTTGTCTTTTACTCTTGGGGAGAAAAGACACTCTCCTTACATGCTATAAATGCCAGTACACACATTGGAAATTCTCCAGGCTCTGATTGGTGCCAAACACTGGGATCATCTTCCTACCCTGGCATTTCCCACTAGCTTCAGCAAAGTCTCTTCCAACTCAAAGTGCTTTAAATGGGCTCCAATAACAGATGCCTAGAGGTTAAGCTGTGTCTATTCATCTCATCTGAAGAACTCCCTGTTACTCTTTGCAGTAGTAATACAGAATGGAACATTAACTCCTGGTGTCATTTTGTTTCTATCAGCTCCCATGAAGATAAAGCACAGTAATTTAACCCCCAATAAATGCTTTATTTGGGATAGGGGCAAACTCTCAGCATTCTTAAGTTTATGACAAAACTTTGAACAGATGTGACCTTAACACAGAGACTCCGACCTTCTCCTCCAGTTCCAAGCTGGCTCCTGTTCCTAACAGCAGGAAGCACCTCCCAGCCCACTGCCTGCCGTGCCCTGGCACCGTGGATGACTGGGCAAGGTGCTACACATGGAGGGCTACTAGATCAGCGAGAAATACACAGTGTACCTCCCCAGCAGGTGTGCTGTTCCAGTCAGTCACTCCCGAGAGGGATGCATTTAAGCCCCCTACATTCCCACGTTACAGTTGAGCATCGTGCAGGCCTCAAAGCTGGTGTGGACTGGTCTCCCTTCTGCGCTGGGCACTGGAAGAGCATCGGCAGTAGGCACACAGCTCATCTGCACACCATCGTAACCCCCCCAGTGCTTTCTTCCCCAGAGACAGCATCGGGAGGCTTGCCTGGGACTCCTGCTGAGGTTTTACTTCAAGAGAGAATGCCATATTTGATCCCTGCCATGACTGTACCTCGGAGGCATCCTACTTTCAGGAGTGGATGGTTTCTACCCAGGATTTTTGAGTTATCTGTTCTTCTGACAGACAGAAGAGCCTAGAAGCACTCCTACCTAGGAAAGGAATAAATAATGCATGGCACATTTTTTGTATTGTAACTCATTTCACCCATGGTCTACACTTCTGCAAGTCTGAAGAACAAACTCTTTTTTTTTTTTTTCAGTAAAGACATAAAATCTGACTGAATCTTTGTTATTTTGGAAATATAAGATTTATTACCTCTCTTAGAGGTACAACAGTGCTGAAACTGGGTCATCCCAAACTTTTTCAGTTAAGGGCTAGACAAATGAAATACATCTGTCCATGTATACACTGCAGGACAGAAAAACAAATCCACCTGTTAGTGGATACTAACACATACACATACAGCGTGTGTGCAGGAGAGGGGAGTACGAGAGAAGGTGGGCAAGGCTGTCAGCCTTTGCAGAGCTCAATGAGAACTCCAGTGCCAGCTGGTCCAGCTGACCTTCATGTCCTTAATTCTTCTCAGAAATGCCTCCACTGGACACCCCAGTGCTGGGGAAGCTCTGGGAAGCAGCCCTCAGCCCAGAAAGTTATCTCATAGAGGTACACGTTTATTGAATGGTTATACTGAGAGGTTCTTTCATTATATAAATAGCAAGATTTACCCTGCAAGTGAGCTGGAATTAGGAAAGGTAAGAGGTGGAAGAATCTTCTGCTTATAAGGGCATCAGCATTCTCTTATCTCCAGCATATCTTTAAACAGTTTTCAACTGCAAATTTCAACAGTCAACAACTGTTAAATGAAAACTTAAGAGATGCCCTTTGCACCTGAAAGTTATATTTTTTGAAAAGAAAAAGATATTCCTTCCTCATTCTTTGTGTTTTATGAAACACCAGAGAACCATTTAAGCCTCAATTAAAATAAAAACAATTCCTGATAAACCTATTTTAGTAAACACAATAAGTTGCTAACCATTATCTCATATTTCTTCTTAGTGTTTAACCAGGACGCTCCCAAAACAAAAGCAATCAAGATGACTCAAAGAAGATGAGTTCCAACCTTTGGACCAGCTCTAACTGCAATAGTTCTCATCATTGCTGCAATTCAGCAGACTCCAACGTGATAACAGTGTTCACGTGTGCTCCACGACCTGCTCCAGCACTGCCCTGGCTGACAGCAAGAGCTGCTACACGGTTCCTGTGTGTAATCTGATGTCCACAGCTCACAGCACCACAAACCAGCTGACAGACCTTGCATCCGTTATCACAGAGGTCAGGCACAAACCCTTTCACTCGTGTTCAGTAGTGGGAGTGACAAGGCCAGGCTGCACCGTGGGAGTTCTTACTTGGCCACCCAAAGCAATCGGGAACCAGCTCAGCCACCAGACAAGAGTGAGCAAACTCTTCCTGTGTCTTGAGATGGTGGCCCAGAGGGGTAAGACTGCAGCTTACAAACCTCCCACCTTTTTCTTGCTGTTAACTCTCCCAGGACAGCCTGTCTATCCTTGATTTCTGTGTTGGAAAAGGTGTATCCCAGAAATCAAGGATAGACAGAAGACTCAGCCCTTGCTTTCAGAGTCAAACCATATTGCCAGGGCTGGACTAGGAATCTCATTACCACTGCCCAAGCCATCCTGCTCCAAGGGCTGCTCCAAGGAGGGCTTAACACTCCCAAGCCTATCTGTCAGAGATGCTTTACAAAGACTTCACAAAACAGCACAATATTCGTCAAAACTGAGGTGGTGATTTTCCCTCAACCCAACAAAGGTTTCGAGATGTCAGCTGTTTATTTTCTCCTGACAGACTACCCAAGCTGGTATTTCCACAACTGCATGGACTATCTAGATACTTCCTAGAAGTACAGAGTAAAGTGAGATTATTATGGTTTGTGATAATATCCCTGTTTAAATAATTAAGGCAACTCATTTGCTTGTAGCAAAATTGATTCAAGGACTACACGTACAATTTGTGATCAAAGTACTGCCCTGTACCCCGTGTTTATCATCCCAGGTCCAAAGACGTTTGTTAGTAAACAATAGCAACGCAATCATTGCTAGGCAGCAGGGAGTCAGAGGCAGGGCTTGAACAGGCGGCTGTCAACTAAGAAATGTCAACAAAGAACCTGTGGGGACTGCTGAAAATCAAGGGAAGCAGCAGGGCAGTAATGGAAACTTCTGAACCTTTTCACACAGAGGAACAAGAAGATTTATCTTTCTGATTGCTGAAATGTTTCAGATAGCAGGAGAACGTGGGAATATGGGCCTTCATGACAGCTAGTAAACGTCTCTGACCTTGGAAGGGAGTTGCATGTGGCATGACAATCACAGTAATCAGAACAAGCTCTATCTGCTCTGATACAGCTTTACTGCAGGAGCAGATATTCCTTTTTCTCCTCACAAGTGCTCAGTGCTCTCCTTCATTCATTGCACAAGACAGTTTTCACCTGATTACTGGCAACTGGATACCAGAAAAACCAAAATCTGTGTACTGCCCTATGTGCTATTCATCACATATTGCCCCAGTCTGAGGACAGAACCACTAGGGTTAAAGGGCTCCGCAAATAACCATTAAATTAATTTCTACAATCTGCAAGAATGTCAGAATATTATCATTCCCACTGTTCTGAACTGTCACAAAAGAACAAGGTCAGAGCAGCCCTTAATAGCAGATTTAAGATTACTAGAACTGAATTTTGCAAGGGTTTGATACCTTGTTCCCCTGTTCAGCTTTTCAAATCACTTTTCAAAGTCCTTGGTCCTGGCACCAAGTACAGATCCCCAAAGCTCTGAATTCTCAGTTTGCAAGTTATTCTAGGCTTTGTCCAGGCAGTTCTGATTTTCCCCAGCACCAGAAGCCCCTGAGCAGCTGAGCCTGTACACCCTGAGTAGCTGTGTTTGCACACCCTCTGTGCCACTCTCCACTCCCTCTCAGAGCCCATCTAGTTTCTCCCAGTCTCTTCCCATTTCCTGGCTTCTATTTTCTTTTCTCCTGTCCAGTTAAAATCTCATTTTTACAAGCTTTCTCTCCCAGCCTATTTCTTAAAAGTTCCCTATCCATTTGGTCCTTGTCCCTTCCACGCATGAGTCAGGTAGCTGCTGGAGCCAACAGGAGCCGCTAAAAGCAGTACATGGGAGGAACAGTCCACTTAAATTCAATTAAGGTGCTTAATCCCAACTTAGCCTGCAGAAACCTGTGGATGCAGTCATAGGAAAATTTCTGGTCAGGAGCTGTGTGGGCTAGAGCACAGCAGGACTCACAGCTCGGGAATTTATCTGCTAACAGATCTCCCAGTCTGCAACACCTGAGGAGTCCAGTTCGCGAACACCAAGAAAGATAAAACATGCATTTTTGATTCTGGATTTCAAGAGTGCCCTCCTCTTCTGAAACAGGCAAGGGTCTTTTAAAAACTTTTTTTTGTTCGCTTGTTTTTAAGTAGGGCAAAATCAGTGATCTCCTCCACCCCAGTTCTTGTAAAATAAGCTAAACATTCCAGCAAAGTCCAGATTTGGAAATCTACCTGGCACAAAAATGTTTCCATCTGAAGAACTAGCCATCAGCAAAGTCACGGTCTACCAAAAGAACCTTGCCCGAGCCACCAGGATGCTGCAAATGCCAAAGAGCTGTGACACTGCTCCCCGCAGGTGCAGCCTCTCCCCGACTCCGCTCCTCTGCCGTGGACGGGAATGGGCACGTTCACACATTCTCCCCTAGCAGAAGGTGCACAGAGAGCTCACACGGGCTGCCTCACCTCTCCAGGGTGCACAGAGAGCTCACACGGGCTGCCTCACCTCTCCAGGGTGCCTTCTGATACTCCCAGGCAAGAAAGCTGCTAGCTGTCGAGGAAGGTGGTGGGACAAGAGTCTTGCTACACAGCAGTGGCTTAAGGAGAAAAAAAAGTGGCCCAGAGAGTTTCTGAGGAAGAAATGTCCCTGTAAGTGCCCTCCCCATGGGTGGGTGACAGGTTGCTGGGGGAGCACAGGTTGCCAGGGAGTGACAGGCACCTGCTGCTGTGATGCAGGGGCCCCTATTCGAGCTTCCCTTCCCCTTCACAAACCTATTTTGGGAAAAGGCCCTCAGCAGTGCAAAGCAGGAGGCTGTAAGAAAATATCCCACTCTCCAGGACAGTTTTTTCCTATTCTTTTGCTCCAGTGCATGGTCACGCAGCCTCTCTTACCACCCAAACCCTGTTGCTTGCCTGGTGCCCTGGTGCAGACCCCACACTCCTCACTGCAGCTGCTGCTGCAGGGCTGAGGGGCAGCCTGTGCCAGGGCAGGCAGGGGACACAGAGTTACAGGGACAGACCCAACCATTAGGGGAATGCAGCACTGAAGGAGATGAGGAGCTAAGCATTTAAATATCCTCCATCATCAGCTTCTCCCTAATCTCAGGTTTTGGCTGATGGGAGAGATGGACAGAAACGACATGTGACTGCGTGCAGGGCATGAGGAGAATATCAACATTCGCCCAGCTTTCTGATGGTTACAGAGGCTGTAATTTCATTTTTGTTCCATCGTATCCTATCTGAAAAGCATTGCAAGTCGTGCCACTTCTAAATCCTATTAAGAAAAACTAGACCTCACAAAGCTGTTTTCCAGTGTGACGAATTCTGGTTTTGTGGCTCTCTTTGACAGTTTTCCACTAACTCCCAACTGAGCAGAAGCAACCAGGTCACCGAACACCAGGAGAGCAGCACTCCTTGCCCAGATGCCTTGCCTGGGTTCAGTCTACTTCTTGGAGCCCCCATCTCCAGCCTCAGCAGAGCCTGTCCCACCCCTCTGTCGCTCAGCAGCAGGCAGGTGCGAGCAGGAGGCCTGAAGGAGAGACAGCTCAGCCCAGCACTCCTGCTCCAGGGCTTAACCTGCAGCACATCAGTGAACCCAGCCACTGCCATGCCACTGTCACCCTCGGGACCTCGCGGGACACCCTCTGCTGCGGGAGGGACTGTCTCACCTGCTGCAGCAGCACAGACTGCCTGCAGCCCTCCAGCACCACACTGGCTGCCAGGGCAGGCAGAATCTAGGAAATACTTCCCCAAACCCGCCCTTGTGTCCTTTAAAACAAGCTTTTATTTATGCTGCTGCTGGTGAAAGATACCCGAGAATGTATCTGAAATATACAGAAAATAACCTGAGTCCCCTCCCAGTCTACCTTTGGTTATATTTTTCCCGAAGCTCTGAGGCTCCTCTCCCTCTGCAGAGCAAACACAGCATTTGCAGGGATAAAGCTGCACTTATGTAAGTGTCTGAGAATGCCAAGTTGAAAGTCTGACAGAGGAAAAACTTCTGGTAAAAACCTATTTTTTGTCTTTTCAAGAGATCTAATCTATCTTCTGTGCATTCCTGACCTTCAGAAAGCATTTTCATCTCACACGTTAAGTATAACAATCCTCTTAACAGGGAACATTTTGTTAGAGCTTTAAATTGGGTTACGTAAATTATTTGTAGTTCTGACAGCAGGTTTCTCTTCCGTCCACGAGGACAGTTGTTATGAGATTGCTACAAGGTTCATTTGCAATCACTGCAGATAATCATCTGAAGGGACTGTTTGAAAGGAGATTTTATCTGGGGCATATGCTACAAGTTTGTCAAGGCTTTTTATAAAAGCAGCATTTTTGCCAAATAATTTGCAGTACAGTAACATGCATGAGAATTAAGACATCCCTGATGTGAATGGCAAACTGAGAGAACAAAAGTTTTTCTAAGTCTCACAAACTTTATGAGGTACAGAACACAAAGGGAAAAACCCCCAACTATATATATATATATAATTATATATATATATAGTTATACATATATATAACAACAACAACTATATATATACATATACATATATGGGTGGTACTGAACACATTTCAATCCATGGTTTTACTTTTGTTGGCTGCAGTAGGAGTTGCAAACAGCCAGGATGAGGCTCTTTGTTCCCACAATTATTCAGCAGTTACAGCACTACTTTTAGCGTTGTATCAGAGCAGTCAGTGACTTAGAAACAGTTTGCAGCACTCTCCTTCCATTCTTTCTTCTCCTCAGCCCCTAGCCAGGCACGGCCTTAGACACTGGTTTTGAATGGGAAGAGTTCTCTGGCAACAGAGCCCTCCTGCCTCCCTCTCTCTTGTCACTGGTCAGGCTGATTGGGGGAAAAAAGCTTCTACTGATTTCATCATGGGTGGGAAAAGAAAGGCATCATTTATAAATTTGGATTAATATTTAGGTTTTCTCTTATATTTATGAGCTCTTACCCCCCTGTAAAGCAATATTTTATTAAAATTGAAAGTCTTTTGTTTGACTTAAGAGCAATAATTTACTAAAACAAAGTTTTAAAATGAGAACTTCCAAATGAAAATATGGACATTTAGTTTTTAAATCTTTTTAAGAGCATTTCAGATTTTTTTCTCCCTAAGCAACAAGAGCAAAAAGTTCCATCCAATGCTAAATACAAGCCAATCCAGTAAACCTGATTTCTACACTCCTGCTGGCATTACATTCTCCTCAGTAGTGGTGCAGAAACCAACAAACCCTTCTGCAACATCAGAGTACTCCAAGGAGCGACGTTTTCAAGGAGAAAACCTGTGGGTCTGTAAAGCACACACACACAGGCACAAACACAAGAACCATGCAAAAGGTGCTCAGCAGAGAGGACCTTTACCCACAAAACTTAACATCTACAAACATTTCCAAATCTGCCTGGGAATGCTTTCCCTTGCTGTTTCCAATTGTATTGAGCTAACTCATGGCGTTTTATCTTTCCCTCCCCTTCTTTATTCAATGCCAAACATTTATTTTCAGCAGTCTATACAGAGTTGTCTCATGGTTTTATTAGCAGTCTTTCTTATAATACTTTATCTACAGAGAATGCAATGCATTAGGACTTCTAGGGACAATGTTAGTACTTCTAGGGACAGTGTTAGCTACTCTATGAATTATCTAGAGACACTTGCTGATTAATATGAAATCATTTTATTTCTATAAAAGACAGTATATTATTATTTTGGCAATTCTCAAAGAGACAGAGATGTTTCTAAGTGTTAGTTAGAAAGGCTGATCTTTATACTTCTTTCTCTCTAAACAAACAGATCTCACGGGAGAATACACACAGACATTTAACTTACCATTACTGCAGCTATCTTTTGACTTCCTCAGTATCATTAATATTTAAGCAGAAAGAACAGAACAAACAATTATCCTAATGATACCACACCAGAACTAACAAAGTAATTTTTAAAAAGTCGTCCAGAAGAAGTGAGAAGGTCAACCAGAAAACACGAGTCAGGAATAGCTGTGCTCCGATGAGGAGGGGAAGGTTATGTTGCTGTGATATGAGTAGTGCACAGCTGTTACTCTAGTAATAATTCATCATATTAATATTTAAATGAGTGGAGGAGGGCACGAGATTGTGTGTGACTCAACGGTCCCTCCCTGTCCTCAAGCAGAAAAACAGGCCACCAATACAGAAAGAGCATTAGGAGCTGCGGAGTGGGAAGGTTTGTTTTCATTACCCCATGAGTAAAAGTGGGCAAACTGGTCTCTGAAGAAGTCTAGAAATTATCCTGCTTTTACTATAGCAAGTCAAATTCTGTTTCTAGTCTCAGAAGCAGCCATGGCCTAATGAACAAATTGATCCAGCAAGCAGTGCTCTAATCCAAGTGCACGTGGTGTTCCTTGGATTTCAGTGTATTTCCAGCAAGCCTCTGCGCTTCCTCCAAAGGGCTGCCTGCAGGAGTCTCGCCTGGCAGTCCCTCACAGGGAATTGCTGAATACTGCTGTACTTTGCCATTTATCTAAAGACACATTTATAAAAACATTTCTTTAATGGGGCTAACTTACCTCCAGGCACGCTGCATTGCCTGGGCCCATCGGGGCCTCTGGATGGGCAGGTCAGGAGACCTGAGGAGGAGCAGGAGTGTCTGGGGGTGTTGTGAGGAGCAGAGCCTCAGCCCCGGGGAGCCTGGGGGAGCTGCTGGAGGTAGAGCAGCAACACCCAGCAACAGCAGGCTCAGCTCGAGGTGGAGGGCTGCAGGAAACAGCTGATGCAGGCATAACCCAGACAGATGTGGGTGGCATCCCTGGCAGGAGAGGCAGCCTGACTATGCTTGGTTGCATATGGGGTTGCACAACTTTATCCAACAATTCAATACAAACACACCTCGCACATGCTGGGTTTTGGGAAGTTGGGATTTTCTTCTGAATTCTCTACAACTCCCTCCTTTTTGTTACCAGAAAAGTGTTACCATGATAGCCCCAACTGAGCATCGCCTTGTTGGCTATGTAACTCTAAAAAGGTAATAAGCAACCATTTAACCAGAAGCACAGACATGGACTCCAGAAATGGCCATGAGGTTAAATAACAAATAGTTTGTAACAGAACAAATCCACAGAAAAGCATTCGGTTTAGTGCTTGGCATGAAAATACAAGGTACACAGAGTACAACGTTAGGAGATGCCAAACTCATGCAGTAACATCAGTTCTCAGCACACCAAGGTAAATTCTTCATCAGAAATTTTCTATTTTTTCCTGTTCAAGCAAAGATGTTCCTCCCTCCTTTCATTTTGTAAGCCTAATCCTTCATGAATAACTTTGCAAACAACCTGAGTTAACATTGATATTATTTTTAGCTGACTGTTACGAAGGTTTTATTTACTGTATCCTGTACAAAAGGATTTGTTATTGATACATTGCAGAAAACGCCACTCGTCAGATCTTTTACATATCCATTGTCAGCATTCCAGCAAAGTAACCATTTAAAACTGGTCCTCACGACTTGCTCCAAAGATTTTGATATAAAGCTGAATCAGGCCCCTGGACATGTTGGAGACATGGGGAATATTGATCTAGGCTGCTTGCAGGAGTAGGAGACAAGGGTCTGCAGGAAGATACCTCTTCTCTGTTTTACTAATTACAGTAACACGTTAGCCTGCAGAGACTGGGCTCTTCCTTCCTGGATTTTGGGAGTGCTGGACGGACAGACCTCCCACACTGGCTTTAATCCCTGGCAGAGCCCTCCCTCCAGCTCCACCACTGCTCCTGCCTCATGGGTACGACAGATACATGAGGCTGGAATTAGCCATCCAATGCACCTGGGCTGATGTATCAGTTTAAATCAGAAGAAAAACCATGGACAAAGGCTACAAAGGCTTTGCAATCACTGAACAGCTAGTTGAAGGCGAATGTGTCTTGGAAGATAAACATTTTCAGGTACAGATTGGGCCAGCTGACAGATTTAATAGCTTCCATAAAACACCAGATTGCAACAGCTTTTATAACTGTCTTTATAGGCAACCATCAGTTTCCGTCTGGGCTTGGTGGCTGCCACATCAGCGTGCAAAGTTTGAGGAGCTGCAGAAGCCCAGGCTCAGATTTGCTCTTCTTTCAGTGACAGAAGTTGCCAGTTTAATCCAAATCCCTGGTCTTTATTCAGAAGAGGCTACAGCCTCTGTTGGTGAGTACCTTTGAGGTTAAGGTTTTTTCAGGCTTTGTCCAACGCCTGCTCAAACGCCACGCCATTCCAGCCTGTGCTCTTGGTTAAAAAGGAAAAAGCAAAGGCAAATTCGTGCTTGCCCTGGGAACAGAGGGGTCAGTGTGAAGAGCCATGCCGGCTCCACAGCCCCCAAACCCTCATCATAGGCAAATTCTAATTGAATTAGCACGTGCTAAAGGTGCAACCACCAGATGCAAATGGCTGGGTACAGCCCTGGCATGGCCAAACGCAGCCTGCATCTGCGCCCAACTCTTCCTTAACCACATGGCCTCCATGGCTTGGTCTTCTTAGTTGAAACTGGGCAGTGAGCTTCCCCCAGGCCACACAAGGGGACAAATTCCCCTCTGGCTCTGCCAAGGCCACGTGGTCCACTTGAGATACTAACAAATGCTCTCAGAAGTGCTGTGTCTAATTTAGATTCCAAGTAACAGCATCAAGGCTTACCTAGTTATTTAACAGTCAAAAGAGAGGAGTAGGCTTTTTATAGTCGAAACTTTATGAAGTGATAAAGATCTATTAATCATCTAACATGCAGTTTTATCTACAGACAAATAGGATTAAAAATAGAGCAGGTAGTTTTGGCTCCTTTTTTTTTTTTCCTTAATTGGCATGAGAACAGCAAGCTGGCAGATGAGGAAAAAGAAGGTTGCTGAGGATGCCGAGCACAAGGCTATGGCTGAGCTGCAACCAGAGCTCTCTCAATTATTTTCTCTCCCTAATGAGAGGCCAGATCTTAGGTACCCTTGAGTGGCCCTCTTCTGTAATGAAGATCTCAGTATTTGGCCTATTCATATTTTTCATTTCATTTCTCTGCACTTGGTCCAGGAAATCACAAGGCTTGTCTTGGCATTTTACCACAGGAATCAATGCAAAGAATTCTTCCTTTTAAGTGCTTGGCTCTGCCTCAGAGTTTTTAATCTTTCCTTTCCTAAATGTAACTGATTGACAGGAGTGTGCATCCCTGGGTCAGTCTTCAATTCATGCTCCTAATAGCTTAACTTGAAAGAAATACAGTTGCACAAAGAGTTTTCCTTGGGACAGTCTGGAAACCCTTCTTGTCAATAAATAATTTCTACCAAGTGAAACACTGACAGAGCTGAGCTGCTCAGCTAAGCATACTGTGAAACATTAACCTCCTTCCCTGTCCCATGGTGGCAGAGACTGTGTTTTGCTGCTTTGTGACCCATGACTGACCTCACCATGAACTCCCATATTTTCAGCACACCTCCTTGAGGTTTGGGATTGAGTTGGCACCTATATTTAAAGAAGCAGCTGGCAAACAGCAACTTTCATTTCTTCCTTGTCTCTGTTGAGCATTATATACAGTGAGAGTGGGGCAGATAGTGCCAGGACCACTGTTCCTCATCCAGGACACAAATTTGTTCCTGTTGCTGTTGGACAGGAACCGTGACACTGGAGATGCCAGGGCTGTCATTCTGTGGAACTCCAGGACCTTGTGATAAATTCCTGAAGGTGTCAGAGGGTGAGAAGCTCTGGGAGACCCCTCCACACTCCGACAACCCCACCAAGAGAGGGTGTGCCCAGAAGAAGACCGTGGGTGATGCCAGAGCAGCACGTGGACAGGAGCCACCTCACCAGCATCCTGACTGACACCTGTGCCTCTGGCTCTTCCTTATCCACTCCTTCCAACCTCACCCTCCACTGAGTAAGTTTCTCTACACCCACACTTCTCCGCACCCACAGTTCTCTCTCCTTCACCTGCCATAATATGCACCGTGGCTGTGCTGGCAAGCCCAGGACACCCTATTCACTGCTGTTAGCAGGCTCAGAAAGGGAAGCCTTGTTCAGGCACCTGCTCTTGGGGTACCAGCCAAGCAGAACACCAGACCTCCCTTCCAGCCACGTCTCCAGAGGAGCTTTTCTCATGATGGCATTGCTCTGCACAGGGATCCATCTCAGGAGGGCTGTGTGACTTTGCCAAGCCTGCGCCAGCAGCCCAGAGCTATTTTATAATTAGGATGCTTCCCTCAAACAAGACAAGTTGTTAAGAGACATGTACAGAAGAGCATATTGTGGAAAGGGCTGGGTACAGAAGGATAAGGCAGTTTAATGTCCTCACAAAAAACACTGATCCAAGAAGGAAAGGAAAGGATTCTTCTTTTCATTAAAAGCCAAACCCCACTTTTCCCTCAGTGTCAGCAGAGCGCCCAGCCTCTTGTGGAAAGGCTGCTACAGCTCTGCTCACCGGCCCAGGCCTGACAGTGCCGCCCTGGGAGAAAGAAAAAAGCCAAACCAAACCAACAAAGAAATCCACTCATACTCAGAAGCCAGTCCTGCAACCTGCACACACCAGCCGCAGCAGAGCCAGGGTGGCTGAGGAGAGACTGGGGCAATGTGTGGAACAAGCCCGCACAGCACAGAGCCCACGGCTCCCGGGAGGGCCCCGCGCTGCCAGCGGGCCCGGCCGAGTCCCTCTCTCTCCCTTGTGCCCGAGCTGCTCTTTGGAGCTTGTGCTCCCAGGGGCCCCGAGCAGATCCGAGGGACACGGGGAACAAAGTACACGCCATGCTCCAGCCAGGCTTTGCCGGGCAAAAGGTAGCAAAGGGCGCTAAGCTGCCCCGTGAGGTGACACTCAGGCTTTGGGCTGCCCATTTGCGCGCTCAGTAGGAGGTGCCCGGTACCAACACATGCCTCAGCAGGAGGAAACCAGAGCAAGAAGCCATATGGCACTCAGCTGTCTGCATGTCCACTTAGCACCTGTACTTACTAGAGCTGCTCCTGCCAGGCCGGGTACCTGTGCCTGCCACCCAGGCTGGTCACTCTGGAGATTCGTCACCAGGGCCTTGGCCTTGCCACCTGCATGGTCTGCACGCCTGCTCGGTGCTGGCCACCCGGCAAGTCCTGGGCTTCTGCTGGCTCAGCATGAAGGAGTTGTCAGTGGAGCTGTCTCTGGGATACTCTCTTGTCTGGCATCTCCCTCCAGAGCTTGTGGTCGAGCTCTTGTTATTTTGCTTTCAGCACCAGCAACTCTCATACTTCAACAGAGATGCTCAAGCAGGATTGAGAAACCCAGAACTCTGCTCTACCTGCTTTACCTGCTCAGCCTCCCTTACAGCCCTCCCCTGGCCAAGCTAAAGTAATTTCAGCAACTTGGATGGTAAAACATTTAGCGTTTAGGTCACAGCTGGGAGGAAGTCGTAACAGGGCAGCACAGACCCAGCCATCCTTAAACAGTCCTACAAATTCATAGAATCATAGGATGCTTTGGGTTGGAAGGGACCTTAAAGATCATCTAGATCCAACCCCCTGCCATGGGCAGGGACATCTTGCACTAGATCAGGTTGCTCAAAGCCCCAGCCAACCTGGCCTTGAACACTTCCAGAGATGGGGCATCCACACCTTCTCTAGGCAATCTGTGCCACAGCCTCACTACCCTCACAGGGAAGAATTTATTCCTCATATCTAATCTAAATCTACCCTCTTTCAGTTTAAAGCCATTCTCCCTTGTCCCATCACTACATGTCCTTGTCAAAAGTGCTCGTCCAGCTTTGTTGTAGCCCCCTTAGTTAGTGCCTGCTGTACGTGCCCAACCACGAGGGGCAAATCCTAAGGGAGTGATTCACCCTGCTGCCTGCTGCCCTGACCCAAGAGGTTTGGATGTGTATATGCAGAGACTAGAAGCAGGACATCTACAACAGATACACCGCCCCAAACATGGAAATATTCCTGCCATGTCCTCAATGGCTGGCTCAGTCCTGACCTTGTAAATGAACAAAGCCTAATACTGGTGAACATAGAAAAACCTCTGTCGGGAGCTCAAACTGTGGAACAAACGAAAGTGTTACAGGGAAGGAGAATGGGGAAAGAGGAAAGGGAAAGAAGGAAGAAAATTCAACAGAGGTTATATTGTGCATGAGGATCAGGCAGCTTAAAGTGCCATAAAATCCTTTATACAAATGTTCTTGCAGTAAAGTGAGATAGCAGCTCTTCTCGGGGAAACTGCAGCTACGCTCAGTGATTATAGCAACAGCCTGAATGATGCCATATTTTTTCCTTTTTGAACCAATTGCTCTCACTAGTGGTATGTACCTGTATCCTTGCAAAGTTCTTCAGATCAGCACATCAAGTTCAAGTGGAAACTGTTTAATACGTTTATACACTCAGGCTGGATAGGGCTTTGTTCCATAACTATTTCTCATGGTGAGATAACAGACAGAACTGCATGAGTCACTAACTGTCCCTCAAAGCACACACAGGTTTATTCATGACTCTCCTTACCCCTGGGAACAGATAAACAGTTTAGATATCCCTCAATTAAATCTCTCCAGGACCACCTAGTCACAGATTTGGTTTTGATTTCCTACTTTTAAAAGCTTTTGTCCTTGTCTACTGAGTTCACTACAGGCAAAGTTGGTGCAGTATTACTCTTTTCTATTTCAGTCCCTGCTTTTGCCAGAAGCTTAGTCAACAGCTTGAGTCCCCACTTGCTCAGGCAAAATCTCACTGATCGCAAAGATGAATGGGGCTCATTTCCTCATTTTGTCCCATGGGACAAGAAACATACTTAATAATGCCCCAGGTTGCATATGGCTCAGATATACTGCCGGGGCCTTCCAGCCTGTTCCAGAGCAGATTTCCTGTATCCCAGACAGCTTCCCATTTAAACAGGCACAGACTTCCTTCCCACCATGCAGGTGGGACCGTAAATACCCATGACCCTGCATTATCAAGCCCGTATCTCCTGAGCGGGTCACAAGGGCACAGTGGAAGCAAAGAGGTAGTGTTTAAGCCACCAAACAGTTATTCTTTCACCAGAGCAGCAATGAAACCAGCACTGCACAGATCCAAAGAGGAAACTCTGCCATAATAAGCTTAGATCAGAGTGCAGAGTAGGTGGAAACATGCCAGTTAATGACTTCCAGCTCCTGCACGGAGAGCACAGTGGAGGAGGACAAACGGAGCAGTGTCTGTCCTCAGCTTGAGAAGTCACAGAGCTCCTTTCTTCTAGATGCTCCATTTGTGTGTTTGGAGTGGGGGTGGCTTTAGGGATGAATACACACAATGACACATAGAAACATGCCACACATTTGGAACTCAAATCAGACAGGCCTCCACAACATTCTGCAGTATTAATAGCTGGATTTTTGTGTAACTCATTACAGGACAGAACTAATTCATGAACTCAGACATCACACTGAGTCCTAAGAGCAGTACTGCTTCTCCCTTGTGGCTGGGAAGGCAGGAAAGAGAGGAAAGTCTGGAAGCCTGCCCCTTGCACTTGGGTCCCTTCTTTCCTTACTCACAATTTTCAAACCAGGCACTTCCAAAATATTCTGAACTTGTCATAGAATAAAGGGCACAGCCAGAGCCTCATCTTTCACAGGATGAAATCCTTCAGCATGCAACCAAGGCATCCAACTAGGAATACAGGACAAGGGAAGGGAAAGAAAACAAAGAAAACTAGATCTGTGACCTGCCAGTGGATTAGCACTGAAATAAAGATTGAGCTCCGTGATATACAGCCCTCTCAAAATCTGGGCTTGATAAAAGTCCAGGCTCTACCCATGCAGCAGGACCAGTAACTGCCTGGGAAACAGCAACAGGCCCAGGCCAAAGAGAAGCAGGTCAAGAGTCTCTAAGGTTCAACCACTATATTCAATACACACAGCCAAAAGGGCCAAAAACTCTGCGGGACTGTACAGATGAGCAGCGGGACTGCCTCAGGCCCTGCCACCCCTCTGTGTCATCATCCCACTAAAGAGGGTTGACTGTTCCTGTGTTTCTCAGATGTCTGCCTTTACTGGCCACAGCTCTCTCAATCAGAGGAAAGTTTGGGACTGAAATTCCCGACTCCCACCCTTTTGCCACTAAAGCACCCAACCATGCCATTCCCCTGCTCTTCAGCAGGCCCTCAGATTCGATCTCCCACAGAGAGATCACCTCCACTCTGTCCTGCCTCTCTCGCACCCTGCCAGAGGCTGAGAAGCCTGTGTCCCCTCATCCTATGCTACCCTGAGAAAGCTGATGGCCGAGGCGTTCCCAGGCAGCCAGGCAGTCTGTGCTGCAGGGTCTCACTGCCATGCTTAGCAGAAAAAGTGGGGGTGCCCTCGCTGGGAGAACAACCCGGTCAGTCACCAGCTGGAGGTCCCTCAGATAAAAACTCCTGAGAGGGAGAAGGGTGAGAGGCAGAAGGACTCACACTGACTCCACTCTTGCTGAGAGACACCTTTACACTTCAGCACTCTGGGAACTGAAAAAAGGGTGTTCTGGGGCTGAACAAATCTGAAACTTTAATTTTCAGAAGTTTGGGCAAACACTTCTGCCTAGTTCTTTTGCAGCACATGAACCTCAATTTGAGTGCAGGTTTCCACCCAAAACTCAAAGCAAAACTGCTGAAACCACAGACTTTTACAGAAACTCTGCTCAAAATAACTACCTTAGCTCAGGTTTACTAAAATCTCTCTTGTAGGCAGGGCACAGGGTTTCAGGCTGGTGAGGAGAACAGCAGCTGGGGGTTCCAGGGGAAGGACCAAGACAGAGAGAGAACAGGAGAGCCAGGAGCCCAGCCCCGCTGCCCATACCCAGGCAGCCCAGCAGCTCTGCACACCCACCCCTTGAACCACCGCACGTGTTCCTGAGCTGTCAGCATTTCTGAGTGTCAGTCCCTGTACATGACAATGAGGTTCTTTGCCTTAATTACCACGTCTGTTTGCTGCCCACTGGGAATAAGGACTGTAAACTTTTACAACACTGTCACGGGTGCTTTTCGAGCTTTCTGCTCCCCCTGCTTTGTGGCCACTCTGCCCATGCTCCAAACATGACCTTGTGCCTTCCCTCTCTTGTATTCCGTGCTGGGAGCCTACTCCACTTACTCTTTCTAGCAGCCTATTCTCCTCTTCTGTTGTAAACTCAGCAATGCGAAGAACGAAGGACACAACAGCACTTGGATGGGACACCTGATGTCAGGAATAGCTTCCCTCGCTCCTTGAGCAGGACTGCAGCTTGACAAACCTCGCTTGACAAACACCACTGCAAGCCTTGGAGAATGTGGGAACAACTCTTCCCTTCTGTGAGCGGGATCTGCAGCTCTTCACCCTGGATAAAAGGCTGTTCAGCACTCAGGGCTGCCAGGACGGCCAGAAGCTGCTCTTTGCTTGTTGGTTTTTTTTCCCTCGTGAGCCATAGACAGAAGAAAACCACAGAGGGAAGAAAAGCCTTTAATCAGCATTGGAGATTTGGCTACTACACTTCAATTCTCTCTTTTATTTTTCAAACAGGCAGATCTAGAGAAGAGATAAGCATATGCCTAAGCAGTTTGCTGAATCAGAATCAAAAGAGTACTCAGATTCTCCACTCAAAAATTGCTTTGGTACCTCAGTTATGCAATTCACTTAAATAGTACATGTAAATTATATAAATTTTTTTCCCTCCCATGCTTTTGATGCTGATATTTCCGTAGGAAAAACTGCATATCCCGACTCTAACAGAATGCAGTCTTTGGCAGGGCTGGCACTGCTGGGTAGTATGAACAGGCAGTCACCTTGTCCGAAGTGACACTGACAGGCAATGGGCTTTGGTCCCCAGGAGTCAGACTGATAAAGGCAGTCTGGGAAATAACTGCTATTCAAAATACTTTTAAATCTCCGCTCTGAAGACACGATGTAGACTAGAAAAGATCTGCAATATAACATCCCTGTCTCTAACACAGGTTTTCTCAATGCAGTAAAAATGACAAACTTTCCTACTAAAGGTATTTTTGCTGGCAGAGCAATTCCCAGTTCAGTAAGTTAAATAATCTAAACAGGAAAAAGATCACATTGATTTAATTATCCACCTACAATGGTATTTTAATGATACAGAAATGGCATAATTTTTTTCTTTAACCAGCATTTCATTATCATAAGCTTCTAATGTGGGCCTGGCCTTAAAGACCTGTGGGACAAATTTAAGCCCTAAGTCACTTTATGCTGGAAAAATCTGTAACCATTATCCTTTGCAGATAGAGAAGCCAGTGCACTCTGCTACGCAAAGCAAAGGCACTTGCTTTGGTGTTTTTTAGAGAGGAGACTTTTCACTTAATTTTGGTTTTTCCCCTTACAATAGAGAACAACCCTAAAGAGTTTTGCAGACAGCTTTTCAAAATAAACACACAACGTCATGCTGCTGTTGGGAGGAGGGAGAGGACAGGCTCTGCTCCTTGGGGGCAGGAAATGAGTGCTGGGGGAGCAGGAAGCCTCACAGCAGGGATGGCAGGTCCTTGGAGCACCCGAGCCAGGCCTGGCTGCTCCCAGCCCCACACCAGCTCCGTCGCTGCGACATCGAGTCCCATCAGACCAACAGCCCCAAAGCCAGGCTTTGTGGGGCATTTCTGAAAAGCTTTTATTACGGAAAAACACCCAGACCAAACCAACTCCAAACAAACCAAAGCAAGGCTGGGATTTGAAGCTGCTTCCACATGGCTTTATGTTTTAAAAATCATCACAGGCTTGATAGCACTGTAGGACCTGACCCCCTCGGTTACACATATACTGCAGTGGTCTGTAATCCAACAGGGTGCTGTATATCTGGGGTTTATATATGCATGAGCTGAAAGTCTACGTTAATTTCTACAGTTAATGACCAAGAGGTTAGTGAAGGACAGCAAAAGCAGCCTCCATTCAGATAAATGCTGGTCTGAGTTTCAGCAGTGATCAAATGGGAGGTTTGCAAACCAGGCCTGGAAGAGCAATTAGAAGAGGTTGACCTCAGTGTTAAAACATCCTTCCTTGCGTTTTCTCCTTGAAGGGCAGATGGTTGTATGCAATCAAGTTGGGGCAATTAAAAATATTATCATTCCACTGGCTGAAAAGTCCCATCCTGACCAGTCTGAACGCCCTGCAGCAGGGGACTGGAGGTGTCCTGTCTGCCTGTGCGCTGGGAGCACAAACAACTCCAGCTCACGTGTCCTCGCCAAGGGAGCCAGCACTGCCCCACCACCCGTCCCGTGTGCCTGCAGCACAGGCTCTGCCACGGACCTTGACAGCCTGAGACGGGACTTCCAAAACTAGACAGGGCAGGGGTTGGCTTACTGCTCTGGCAGCAGTCTGCCGGGGCATCTGGCATCAGTGCCAAAGCCGTGGCCGACATACGTGCTCGGAGAGGTGGGATTTTGGGGTGCTGAGCCAGCTACAGAGCAGTCGCCATTCCCGGTCGCAAGCCAGTGCAGCAGCTCAGGCCTGTTCCTGAGGAAGGCATCCCCCTGCACAGGGCAGAGCCCTTCCCAGTGCAGTGGCAGCAGCCTGGGCGGCTCGCTGGGAAGTGGGGATGTCTCTCTCTCTCACACAGACTGCCACAGCTGCAGTAAAACAGTGAGCACCTCGCTGCTGCTCACTTGGCCCCAAGGTAACCAAATACCGTCCTGCCCTGTTCGTGTTTGTTCTGCTTCAGCCTCCTGCTCTTCTGCCTTGTTCCGACAAGGAAAGGCCAGGGCAAAGAGAGGGAAAACATGTTTTCTGCCTTCTGAACAACAGAGGATTCTGCAATACACTGGTCTGTGAGGCAGCAAATACCAGGAAGACCCAGAACAGTGTGAAACCCCTTTGGCCTCCTGAAGCTGACAAGAACTTTACCATTGACTCTCTTAGTGCTGCGTGGGGAAAGCCCAGGCACTGTTTATGCAATAGTGGATATTTTACGTCCAAACAAGAGGTTTAATTAATTTTGATCATGCCAGCCAAAGCAAAGATACCATATTTTTTCTGTTTAATCAACAAAAACCCCCACCCAGTCTTGAACTGTTAAATTCTATCAGAATAAACACCTGTTTGGAGTCTATACTCAGTTTAGAAACAGGGGGAGGAAGCCATTTCCCTTGGCATTTCCTCTACATAACCTTAATACAACATAATAAACAATTCAGTTACGCTGCCATTGTTACTAAATCTGGCATCAAGGTGCTGCTTTTCTAAGAGAGAGAAATCAAGGCATAAATTTTCAAGACGTGTTATTGCTCCACAGCTTTCCTACAGCACCAAGCCCTTTCCTAGACAGAAAGGCTGAGTCCCTTCAGAGAATGGCACCCATTTCAGCTCTTTTCCACAGAAATATTAATAGAAATAGAAATACAGAAAAGTTGGTGGCAAGGCCAAGTGGGTAAGAATGGCTCCAGGCTGCAGAACGCTGAGTAACCCTGTGTGACGCCAAGCTGCTCTGGGTAGGTCTAAGGACACACAGTACTGGACAGAAGGGCTTTAGCATCCTGCAGAATCAAGCTGTTACTACTGAATTCCTCTCTTTTGCAATCTGTCAGTGAGCAGCTGTGCCAAAGTGGAAAAAATCCCGGAAAGTTATTGAAACATCCTTACTATTAAAGACATCATGTTTCCACTGCAAATGGATGAAACTCCCACTGGGATTTCTGGTGTCTGTTAAGGTCAGTGTTTGTGGCATTACAAAATATCAGGCGTTCTGTGATGCTGTACTCACAGATTTTGGGAACATTTTTAAGTAAGACTAGAAAAAAATTGCAACTTGCTTGTTGTGCTTCACACCACTGCTTGCCCGTACACACACATCACACTAACGTCCTGTCCTTCCTGCCACTGCTCAGTGTGACTCAGCCTCCTCCCCTTGTGGACGTCCCTTCTGACTCTGCCCCAGTCGGCTCCAGTGATTGGGACTGCTTGAAAAAGTCTTTCACTGGCTGCATTTGAAATCCCCAATGAAAGGACTGCAGTGACTTTCAGACTGTGCAGCACCCTGCTACCTCTGGCTCTAAGGGCAAATATTCTGTTCCTGTTGTTCAGACTGGCAATCACAAAACCAAAGGTTTGAAGAGGGTCATCACAACAACCACTGTCATCTTCCTTCGTGTCCACCAGTATCTCTGCCAGTGCGGGGGGAAAGATTGCAGACAGCAGAAGCAGCTGTGCTGTCTCTCTCTCAACTGCATTGCTTAATTCTTTCCATAATCTCTAGTGTATAATATCCTCTTGGGAAACAAAACCTTTTCCATACAGAACGGAGGGTCGCTTCAAACTGAAAGGATTTTGCCCCTTTTACATCCCTCTAGAAATGCACTCTGGATAGACAGATTTTTATATCTCGCTTTGGTGAGGAGAGATCAGACACTAAATGGCATTCCATGCAAGTGAGGACTCATTACTGCGAAGCTGTTGTTTCTTGCCCAGCCAGTTATAACTGAAGCTTATAAAATTTCCATTGTTCAAACCTGGAATGTCTCACAGACTATGCCTGGACAAGGTAAATCCCAAATCCTCATTCACTGGACTGATGCATGGGTTGACAAACATGCACAGGATGGAAAAGTAACTCAAGACTGTGCCATTTGAGCAGGTTCTGTCCAGGGATCTCCAGTGGAGGTTTTAATTCCATCTGTGGAAGTACAGACACTGAGGGGTGAAGTCACTTGCCTTGAGGCGTGCAACAATTTAATTGCAGAGCTGGAAATAAAAGCTGAGGAATATGAACATGCTGGACCATGCTATAATCACCAGATGCCATTGCTTCCAAGTTCTAATTAAAGAGCTGTCATTACACAAAAAGCATTTGTAGTTTGCAGTAAAACTGATAAAGCTCAATAGTCTGGAATATTGGAGAGAAGGCGTATGTTTTTTAAATCTCCCAAAGACGACAATATACTCTCTTTTTTTTTTTTTGGTCTGCCTCAGCCTCTGTAGCTAACTGATCCCAGCTATGAGCTCTCTCTCTGCTCTAACAAACCCAGGATCTTGCCAGTCCAAATTAAGTAATGCTTAAAATATACAGGCTACACTGCGATTTCCTACCTGAGACTGTGAGAGAAACAGCACTTTAGCACTCTCACAGAATAGATAGAACAACCAGTGGGAAAAATAACAAGTCTGGGAGAGAACAGAAGTGGCCGATGTGCTGCAGCCATCATTAACACAGCTGGCAATGTTTAAATGCATGAAAATATAAATGAACCAATTTGGTGTCGCAAATGCAAATGCACACACAGACACACGTGAACTCACACATTTCTCTGCAAAGGGAGCTCCTGCTTCCTGCTAACCCTGTGCCTAGCACCACTTCAGCAGGCACGTGGCACTGGGTCCGGTCCCAGTGCTCAGGGCTGGGCTGCCTGAGCTGGGGCGGCTGCTGGCTGTTCGTGCCCGGGTCTGTAAGGCAGGCAGGGGCTCAGCACCGCTGCTTCTCCTGACAGCAGGGCCATGGGGCAGCGTGGGGCTGGTGACACCTCGAGACTGGTGGCACACAGGCAGTGGCTGTGCCCTGGCCAGGTGCTGACACGTACCCAGGCAGTGTGTTGAGGTTGGGGTGAAGGTGTGCCCAGGGTCGCTCAGTGCCAGTGCCTCCAGCTAAGTGAGGAGCAGCAGGAATAGTCTCCTGAGAGCACTGTCCAAACACTTCTGGAGCTCTGTCAGGCTTGGTGCTGTGCCCCTTGCCCTGGGGAGCCTGCTCCAGTGCTCAGCCACCCTCTGGGTGAAGAACCTTTTTCTAATTGCCAACCTAAGCCTCCCCTGACACAGCTTCAGGCCATTCCCTTGGGTCCTGTCACTGTCACCAGACAGCAGAGATCAGTGCCTGTGCCTCCTCTTCCCCTCACGGGGAACTTGTAACTGCAGTGAGGTCTCCCCTCAGTCTCCTCTTCTTCAGGCTGAACAGACCAGCTGACCTCAGCCACTCCTCACATGGCTTCCCCTCGAGGCCCTTCACCATCCTCGTTGCCCTCATTTGATCCAGTCTGACCCAGGCTGTGCCAGAAGCAGCCTTTAGTGGTGACTCAGGTGCACATCAGCCCTACAGAGGTGCAGTGCGGGCGTGTAGGCACCGGGGCAGTCAGGTCAGAACCAGCCAGCTCTGCATCACCGAAAGCACAGTTACTCACAGCACATTCCTTCTGCCTCCATTTTAATTGAGATTTTTTTCATGAGCACTCTGGAGCCAAGAAAAGACATCTTAGGAGGTTTTCTCTAAAAGCAAAGGCTCATACTGGCCTAGAGGTTCAGGCAATGTTTCAGTGGAGCTCTACCAGCGTTTACCACAAAAAGAGAGAGGGAGAGAGGAAACGCCTTAAAAAAACACAACCAGAATTATCTGTAAGGTGCTCGTATCAAGGTGGTGTCCTAAGAACAAGGGGCCAGGCACATCAAGGTCTCTAGGAGATAAAAGGGAGAAAAAATACCAACAACCCCCGCTCCCAAGGTGCAGTTGAGGTCTTTGGCAAAATACAGGAGATGAGAGAAAGACTTGTGTAATTGCTCTTTAAACAGCAAACCAGGGCAGGTTTCAGAAGCTGCAAAAGAAAAGCCAGTTGTGCTGCAGTGCGTGAGGGACGAGGCAGGGGGTCATTGGCCTCTGGGGCACTTGGCTCCCGTGACTTTGATGGGTTCACCAAAGCTGCAGACAGCCAGTTGGCAGGTCAGAGTATTCTCTGGAAAGCAGCAGGATTCCTGCCATGGCCCCTTGCAATGCCCACCCCGTTAGTGCGTCATTATGAGCAACAGTTTAGAGTTACGTAAGTTTCTACTCCTGTTAGATCTAGCACAGGGGCTATTCGAGCTGTGCTTGGTCAGAAATCATCTTCGAGCTGCCAGTTCTAAGGCTTTTTTGGATTCAAAACTGACCATAAGCATGTGTATGGTTGGGTTGCAATCTCTGGGTTTCTCATAGACCCTGTCGTAGAGCTCTCAGCTGTGTCACTGCTGCAGCCACCAGGAAGGTGGCACAAAGTGGGACTTTCATTACACACCAGAGCAGCATTTTGCTTACCTACCTACGGGCAAGGGGAAGCTCCCCATAGGGAAGTTCACGCTTGGCAAAGAGAATTGTGGATTTGATTCTAGCAGCACTAGAAAACCTGTCTGCCTAATCAGATGAAGGGGTCACCCAAGCCACCAGAGGATCCAGAAAGAGAAATTCATGGCCCATACCAGGGAATCCTCAGGGTATGTTGTTGAGATGTGTTTCAGTCCTGACAGGATGAACACCAGGTACAGCGTTCAGGTTGGCATGCCAGGTGCCCTGCCTGGGAGCACAGACAAATCCTGTCCTCCTGCTCCTGCCTTCCCAGCACAGGACACTCGGGGCAGGGCAGGGCTGCAGGACCCCTGACAACTTGCAAGCCTTCTGCACAGACAAAAGCAGGACATTACACAGGCTGCCCTCCAAAAAGGCACTCAAAAAAGAAAGGGTTTTTTCCTCTGCTCACTCAGAAATGAAGAGATCAAGTGAGAAATCCTGACTCAAGGAAAATGAGCAGGACTTTGCCGCTGATTTCAACAGGCCCAGCTTTTCACCCCAAGAGTCTGCTCTGCTGTTGAGTAAGGAGATAAGCTGCCAGAAGCAATAGTCTGGCCTCGGAAATCTGAAGGGGTTTGTTGGCTGATTGCAGAAGCGGCAAATGCACAGCTCACCCACAGCGCAGATCCAATTTGCCTGCCTTCCACTTTCAGGAAAGCTGAGGGTTCTGTGTTGTTTATTGTGCAATAGGAAGACATTAATAATCATGCCTGATGATGTTTAAGAATGGAGATAAAATTCTCTATTATCATGGATTATCAGTTTGTCAAAGGGTACGCTGGCAGACAGAAGCTTTACTGGGATGAGGTTTGCATTTCAATGAGCAATCTGCATGGAGAGCTTTCAGCTCCTCTGCCCTCAGATCCAGGCAGAAGCAGATCTGAGCTGAAGCATCCTTCCAAGATGCCCTGCAGTGCTTAGAGGTCTGATTCCAACCAGGTCATGGTCAAGGCTGTCAAGGCTAGAAATGAGAGACAACCCTAGCTGTGAAGATGCTATGCTGCAGGGTGAGTAATCAGGGGTTTAGAATAGCACGCTGGAAAGACTGTATTTCCTGCTATTTATAAAGTGCCGCAGAAATACAAACTGGAAGCACTCATGTAATGATTAAACCTTAATGCTCCCTCAGACCCAAGGTGCTCAGATCCTTTCCTGAAGGGAACAGTAGGATCCAGCTGCCTTGACAAGACTTTGGGGGCTTTGCTGGGAGTCAGAGGCAATCATGGCCAGAGTATGAAACTCTGCACAGATCTGAACTTAAAACCAAGGCTCAGCACGACGAAGAGATTATCACCCCTTCGCATTCTGAAGTCTCTTTCTGCAAGCACAAGAGCTGGAGAAGTCCCTCATTTCCTCATCTCCCTTTACAAAAAATACTTAGTTTTCCCTGACATATTGTGCATCAAAGAGCTGTGTCTTTGCCAAGCTACCAAGTGTCTTGAGAGTCACGATGGAGTCTCAAGAGCTGATAAAGCTGTGCATGTGGCTGAGGAAGCTCTGGGAGATGAAAGGCAAGCCACATCCCTGCTTTGGGCCTTATTTCTACGATCCACAAGACTCGCACAAGGGACAGTGTTGGCTGCATAAATTCTCATGGTCCCGAGGAGCTCCGTGCAGGAGCCGGCTGACAGCAAAATCAGATTCTTCTTGTGTACAGCACCAACCCTCTGCCACGCTTTAAAACAGACCTGAGATGCCAGCAGCCACACTGACAGAGTCACAAGACAAAACACCGGCTGCTCTCCGTTTGCTCAAGGAAGCAGCCACCAGCTTGTGTGTCTGTACGTGCGGGGAGCATCTGCTGTGTGCTGGGAGTGCCATCGGCTCGGGCACACACACACACACGCACGCTCACCAGCTACAGCCTCACACCATAAACACAAGCTGCTGCTCAAGTGTAACGCTTGGCTGGGCTCCCTGCCACCTCCAAGGCACTGGAGTGGTTCAGAAACGAGTAGATTGCTGGGATAGGAGTAACCAGCCATTATTTCTTATCCCCGTTTCTCGGGTAAAGGAAGCCAGTGCGTTGCACATACTATGAAGACCAGATTCCCAGCCCTGGCTCCTCTTGCCTCATGCCAGCCCTTCTCACTGCAGTTTTGGCCCCTTCCTTGATGTGTGATCCTCCATGGACCTGGGGGACAGACCCTGACTTCATACTTGAAGCCTGTTCTCTGCCTCTTCAGCCCTTTTTTAGTTTAGGCTGGGCAGCCCTTATTTCGGTTGTTCCATGCAGAATAGGGTGTGGGAGGAGGAGTGCTGCTAATACTTTCGCAGGGGTTTGCCATTATTATCTCTGCTGCTCTTCTGTGGTGTGATCCACCACTTTCCTCAACTACTGTATACAAAGCCCAGACCCAGAATTTCAGCTGTATCTGCACTTCTGCTGAACGTGGTCAGGGAACCACTTGTCCAGGTCTTACTGGCTACCCTGCTGTTTGTCCGAGCCCGTGTGACAGTGCCCTTGCACAGTCCCCTGCTGCGTAAGGTGAATGTGCAGTTTCACCGCATCCAGGCAAGGCAAAGGCAGTCGGGAGCTCAGGAAGGCAAGTGCAAGGAGCACTCCCTGACTATACCCCCATTTATCTCCCTGTCTGTTCCTACATGGCAGGGGAAGAGGAGGTTTGAAAAGCATTTCCCTTTGGAAGTCACAGTGACCTGAAAGCTCCCCAGCAAGCCGAGCCCCAGCAGAGCTGCCTGCACCAGACACAGAGGAGCAATGACTGTGGCTGCACACAATGACTGGAGGCAGCAGAGCCTGCATGCACTTGACAGACAAAACCCTAATAGGCCAAGCACGCAGCGTGGGTTGACACAGCTGCCACCCTCTCGCTGTCGCTCTGCTCTCCACAGAAGTGCACAGTTTGTGCTCTGCTGTGAGGGCAGAGGAGATGTGCTGGTGGCCGGGCTGTACCTTCCCTCCTTCCCTCACCCGGGCTGAACCGCGCCAGAGCAAGGGGGAGAGGTGTAACCTGCCCCTCTCCACCTCCCTTCGCCGCCCTGGGCCAGGGGTTGCTCTCCCCAGTCCTCACTCCTGGTTCGACACCGCTGGTACACTGCCAGCCTCCACAGATGGCCACGGAGTAGCGTTTTCAATACAAGAAACAGTTGAAACAACAAAAACCCTGCAGAGGCTGATTCAGCTCATGAGCCTGCATCCCATTAAGCAAGTCATTTTTTCCAGTCGTTCAGCACAGGAACCACATGGTTGGGTAAGGCTTCCCGGGCAGGGGCTGGCCATGCTGAATCAGCTCTCCCAGCCAGGCTGCCGGCAGCCAACTTACTCCAAACTGGACCAAAGTTGCTCCTTCTGTGCTAGGAATCAAGCCCTTGTGGAAACAAGTCCTTGTGACAAGGACTTCCAGCCAGTTGAATGCTGAAGTCACGCTGGCACTCCACTTCCACCCCCTAGCAGCCTCTGCAGAGCATGCTGCTGCCTTTCGACGCCGATGGAGGCCTGCCCAGTGCAAAAAGGAGGGAGTTTCTTAACGTCCCCGGCTGGCAGGCTCCAAACATGGTCTGGAAAACAACAGAGGCGGCTGTGGGGCTCTGTGGGGTCCAAGGGGCAGCACAGCTCCCGAGGAGTGTAAAGGAGGCAGCCAGCTCCTGCACACCATCATATGCCAGAGCCAGGGCAGACACATTAACTCAACTCTTCCCGCTCTGTATCATGTCTTGGACTTTCATTGTCTCACAGACAACTCCACACAAATCTTGTGTGACACACTAAGTCATAGTACTAAAAAATTTTCGAATCCTTTGAAACCGACAGCTGGTGGAACAGCTCTGAAACTGTTTTTCTCCTTGATGACTGCTGAACTTTTTGCTGCCCATGAAGTGATGCAGCCTCCAGCCAGGATGTGGTTTGTGCCATTCTGCATCTGTGTCATCCACAGAAGATGCTAGACAGAAACAGCCATCAGCTGGGAGATTCCGAGCAGGACTTTGTAAAAAAAAGAACATATTTTTTTAAGGTGAGTAGACATCCCTAGTAATTCAAAGACCACAAAGTATATTAGGAATTAAATTCCCATCCAAAAGGATAGGTGATAGGAACTAAATGTAACTGCACATGGACTGTCTGCCTTTGAAAATGTGTCCTTTCGTCATTTAGCTCAAGACACAGTTGCTTTTAATTTAGCTTGGGAGGCTTTTGACTCGTAATTACTACTGACATATATACTGCTCTCTGAAGTGAGGCACACTGAATTGTGAGTTTTAGTAACAACAGGATAAACATTAACTGGGTATCCATTTTGCAATTGTTAAGCAAAGTCTAGAGATATGAGAGTTTGCTTAACAAAACTGTTCGGAGGAGTTTGCCATAGCCCTGGACATACTTTTACTTAAAAGCCATTACCAGATTGCACTGGAATTACAAGAAGATGATGACGGTAGAATTACCAAACTGTTTGAGGATTTGACCTCTGAAGCAGACTGATGAATGGTTTTGGATTGAAAACGAAGGCTCTTCTCCACTGTGCAAACACCTACTTGCTGGAAACATGAGGAGTCGTGTAACTGATAGCGCCAGATCTGATAGAGATCGCGGGGCTGATCGGGAGGCACAGACACATGCGGGTCCTTTCTGTGCTCTGACACAGTTCCAAATGTTAACCCTGAAGCTCTGGATGACCCTTGGGTGTTGCACCAACTGCTAACCTTTAGAGCAGCCCAAAATGTCCCTCTCACTTTCATGGGGCTCAGCCTCCATAACTACAGATTTCTGCTGCATTTTTTTTCTATTTTCTTTCACGTTTGAGAGTTACCAAAAGCACCCGTGTGACGAATGCTCCAGGCATTTCTGTACTGCTACCACGGTTTCCCTGAAAGCACCAGCACTGGCCTGATGCTGCACTTCTGCACATGTGCTCGGGTGTCATTGCCTTGCCTGGCAACTCTGCGGTACCCATGCCACGGCAAAAAATGAAACACTGTGTTTGGGTGCATTTTGTTTTTGCCAGATTGTGATGTTTTGACTGTGGATGGCATCACATTACAGAACAGTGTCTGATCTAGATAATCTGAAGCCAGAGCAGTGCTAATCTTGCACCAATCCATGTCAACATGCTTACTCATGTCTGCTGGGTTAGGGAACGAGGCACTTTCCCTTCAGCCTGAGGCTGGACCAAAAATACCAAAAGGGCGCTGGCAGAAACTGCAATTATAAATGAAGACATCACAAAACCAGCCCTGCATAAAACCGAGATCATGCTCCAGGCTTGAGCTGGCTGCTGCATTTAGAATTACTGAATAAAACAAGTACGAAATTTACCAGTATCCCTGGGAGATATTAGCCCTACCACAAGCCGTTACAACAAAGCTATAAAGTGTTACAGTATGTGGAGGACCATGACACAGTGAAAAAAAAAAACAAAACAAAACAAAGAAAACCTCACCAAGTCATACACACCCAGGATTTTTTACTGAGAGAAATTTAAAACTTGGTTTTACCAATTTTCTGGAACAGGATAGGAAGTTTTTAGCCCACATGAAAATGCACGTTTTTAATTTTAGCTATGAACTACATAATATTTAAACACTGACATAAAAAGTGAATCATCTCAGATATTTTTCTTCCTTCAGACTAAGTATATATTTTGGAGATGGGCCACTGGCTATCCAGTAAACAGTGTACTTCACTAAATGACCCATTTCCTCAGCCAGACCATTTAGAGGAGATATTCATTTGCTTCCTGTAAGTAACACTTGTGGAAGAATTTTCCACTGTGAAGCAGGTCAAGAGCCAGCAAACAGCCCTGAAGCTCTGTGCAAAACCCCCAGGGCAGAGCAAGTTAGAGAACGCTTACACTGAAGCGGCAGAAGTGGGAAAGCTGGGACGGCAGAGCCTGCCCAGCACTGGCTGGATACGTTTTTCTCGACAGGAGGCAGTAGGAAAAGTGTAACAGAAAGGCATTGAGAGAATCACGTTTTTTCCTAAAGCTCAGAGGCAGTAGAATGTGTAATGGCAGAGGCCCTCCTACAGCAGCAGGCTTTGAGACCTGGCTCAGGAACAGGCAGTGTCTGGTGCACGGTGCTGTTACACCAGCACAGCTCTCGTTCCTGCTGCCTTCTCCTCCCAGCAGCCCTCACACGTCTGCTCGCTCCGTGGGACCATTTGCGCCCTTTAGTTCCCGCAGGGTCAGGGTCACGCTAAAGAAAAACCCAACGAACAACAAAAAGCCAGCCTCAAATCCATCCACCTCTCGAGCGTTACGATGCTAACGAGCAAGGACTCCCGGCACGAGAGCAAAGGCTGCAGTCGTCACAACACTGTAAGGAGAACCAGCACTGTGGGCCAGGCTGGATGAGAACAAAGTCAATCCACCCTGACCCTGTTCCTGACACGGGCCGCTACAGGACAGCAAGGAAAGAGCAGGAGAAGAGGGTGAAAGCAGGAGGAATTCAGTGGCAAGTGTCTTCATTCCCTTGGAGATGCTAGAGAAGACCAGGGCTGGACCACAGACGATGGTACACCACAGAACTCTCTCTGCAGAGGTAGTCAAATCCTCCATTTCCACTTCACCTATCTCCGGTGTTCTTTTTGCCACAGACAGCAAGGCACCTGCAGCTCTCTTTCCTTGTCTCCTGAAACACTGAAACCCCGGTGAGCCCTCACATGTCCTGCATTTCCAGACATTCAGGATTCCCAACAAATGTGCAAAGTGTCCAGCTTCCCCTTGGATAAGACCTATAGGTGGAAGAAAGGACACATCTAGAGGGAGGTCTCCTACTCAGAGCAGGGTGGAATCTCGGTGTTAGACATGGCTGAAAAATGCCCAGCAGACATTGAACAATATGACCTCAGAGCCCTGAGCCTGTTTATGGAAAAGTTCTGACAAGATGGTGATATGACTCAAGACTTTAAGCCAATCTGAGGTACTGGGAAGAGTGACAAGGGGGTGCTATTGTGAGAAAGCTTAGGAACACTGTGAAATTCAACAGTACTCCTAAACTGCAGATGAAATTGGACAATTATAGCTTTGTACTTTTAACCAAGGACTCCACACCTTGTCTTAAGACTCCCCAGAGTGCTTTCTTCTGTCCCCAAAAATGCTCTTTGTCTGTCATGGCAATTGGTTTTCCTCCATAAGCTGATCTCATGCAAGCTGTAACCTCACGGGGGTGGTGATGTGGTCAAACATAATGAAAAACAGCCACGAAGTCTCTCACTGTGATCCTGCTGGCATTTGGGTGAAGATGTCCGTGCCAGTGGGGATGGGGATGCTAAAAAGCAACAGCTTCTAGACACATCAGTGTGAGAAGGAGCTGGACCTTTACAACATTTTGAAGGGATGAATGCTGACTATTAAAAGTCAAACTTTCTTTAAGAAACATTAAAAAAAAAGACAAGCAGTCGTTAATGGCAGCCCCCACGGCAAGGAGTTGGAACTGGATGATCACTAATGCGGCTTACAACCCAAACCATGCTATGATTCTATGAAAATAAAAGAGAAGAAAGCATTGTAAAAACGACTTGTATTCCACTGCAGTCACTGTTGAACACCAGAGCTCTTTCACAGCTTTGTTGTCTCAGACCCAGCGAGGTAAAGGATCTGCTGTGCTGTGTTTGTTCTTTGGGACGTCATACTTTCTTTTAAAGATAAAATCTTGAATGCTTATGAGGTGTTAGTTGCTTAAGAGGAGAAAGCATGTATAATAGAGAAAGTCATATGTTACAAACAATAAATAAAGGAAATAGAGCTGAAGTGTTAGCAAAGACTTGCACTACTACAAGAAAAAGGGCTAAAATACTGAAGTCATTTCTGAAAGGCTCCTAGAAGTATGCATATGGACAAATCATTCAGGAATCCTGTTGTCTGACTGTTTCCTTAGATTTGGCTCCTAACCTTCTCTTCACTGCCTTTTCCAAGTGCTTTTCCTATGTAAATTGTCTTTCTGAGCAGCCTCCTGTATTTCTTTAAAAACAAACTTCAAGTCACCATTCAAAGCCTCTGAAAGATCTATGATTTGGAGATAATCCATCTCTTTTGATCATCATAGGAGCAGTTATAGTCAAAAGAAAATAAAAACAGAGCCTACCAATGTTGGATTGAAGTAAGAATGAGACTCACATTCGCTGCACAGATGAGTTTTATCACTTTTTTACGTAGACCATTGTTGCCTAGCTTATTCACTCGCATTGCCTTCTGGAACAAGACTAATCTGGAGTATTTTTACAAAAATGCAGTGTTTACACAGGGCTTATTGATACAGTGTTTGAACCCAGAGAATGCAGCTGGAAGTGTGCTGTCGGCGACGTTTGCCAGCCGTGGTTTGAGAGCCTGACATCAATAACAGCAACCTGCAGCTCCCGGCATCTCGTGTGGCCCTGGCTGAGCTGAAGGGCTCTGTCAGCTGGCAGGGCTTCAAAGCACTCTTAGAACAACTTTATAGCAGAACTAGCTAATTACCACAGTCTGCAGCCAAGATGGGCTCTCATATATTATTATATTGTCGAGTAAGAAACTGTGGCATCCCTAAAGATCTGAAGAGACTCCCAAACTAATCACTGTTGTATATACCCAGTTACACAGCAGAACGTTAAAACACTATGATATTTCAAAGCTGGAAAAAAGAATTTAAAAAAAGAAAACCACTAAATACCTGACATCACAAAAACTCATTTTAAGGGATCAAAAGCAGCTTTCAATCTGACACCACTTCACTGTCCTCCCACACACCCACCGAGCAGGAGCAGCCCCTCCACTGCCAGCCATTGCTCCAGGTCCCACCCACCAACATTTCCAACTCCCTTTGTCCTGCAGCCAAGGCTCTGCTGAGGGAGCACAGTGGGTATGTGCTAGGGAGTATAGCATTTGCCCCAGAGTAACTCCCTTTGGGGGAGTTACTCACTGCAGCACGTGAGAACAGCACTAGGGGAGGACATTCCCACTTCAGCCCTCACCATCCACGGTCCAGAAAACGTGAGCTGGCAGTTTGGGTGATGACACAGCTCTCTGCGGCTCTGTCACCATCGAGCACGCACAATTCACACGTCAACAGGACCCAACAAATCCTTCCCACCAACGCGCCCCAGTTTTCGTGTGGTGATGTCTGGTAGGGTACCACTTCATCAGCAGTATTTCTGACAACCTTCTCACTGGGCAGTGCCATCCAACCCGCCTGGGATTCTCTGGAACCACAGCAGTAACAGTGTCCCAGCATTAACAGAAGGAAGCAGGGATTACAGAAACTCGATTTAGATAAAGTGGTGCAACAGATTGACCTCAAACAGGGCCAGCACCTTTGTATCTAGGTTCCTTGGTAAATACTTTTAAGCCAACATGTTCCTTGCCCTAATTTCCATCCCTCTGAAAGTATTAATTCATTGTTGCTTTCAAATCAACTTTCATGTGAGATTTTGAACCACTTGGCAATCATTCCTGATGAAATTAATTTAACATGGTGCAAATCCTGAGGTGTGCACCAGGATACGGGATGAGTTATCTGCCAGTACCTGAAAGCACCTGGACCTAGCCCAGCACAACTTAAAATTGGACACATCCAGCTGGGCAGAGAGCACACAGCTGAGTGAGAACTTCTGTGCAATCAGCCTTGGAAGAGTGTAGAGCTGAAGCCATGGAGCCGGGTCATCTTGTAGAGGAGGGAGAGGAAAACGCTGCCCAGACCTGATGACCCAGAAGTGCCTGGGAGAAGGCTGGCGGTGCTGCAAACACACAGGTTTCTTCTTGCTTTTTCAGCTTCATTCACAAGGTTAAGGATGCTTGGAACTCATATTCACTGAGAATATTGTCCAGTCACTCCCTACCCAAGTGGTGAAACGTTATTGTGTGTATCCAAATTAATCCTTATCAGGAAGAAGCTGGAAAGAGTTTCTTATGTAAGGGCCTCGCTACTCACGTTTCACGTAAAATGGGGCAAATTTATTTCTGCTTTTAAAAAGAAACAGAAAATGCCCCACAACCCCAGTCTAAAAGCAAAGCAATACCAAATTGAAAAATTTGCTGTGAGTCACCTAAAGCAGACCAGGGAATTCCCATAACTTATTCTGCTGAAGAGCAGAGTCATGGATTTGCATAGAGACCCAGGAAAGGCACGGAGCCAGGAAGAAATACTCCCTCTTTCACTGGAACAAATACCAGCTATTGGTGCATATCTGTGGGCTGTGAGATGCAAATGAGTCCTGAAGGACTGTGGGCCCATATTCAAGTGACCCTGTGGAGGGAGTGACTTGCAGCAGCATTTGCTCTTCTGGGGAGAAGCACAGCTCGCAGTACAGCCGTGTAATAACCCTGTTATTCCTTCAATATTCCTTCGAAACAAACCCAGTCCCCCACCAGGCGCAGAGCTGCAGTGAAAAGGCTCTAATGTCACCTGTGCGTGCCAGAGCAGGCTGGGACACACACAGGGCACCGACTGGTTCCAACACAGTGCCACGGTGGGGTAAAGCTGCTGCTGGGAGGAACCCTGACCGCTCCGGCTGCTTTCACATGGCAAATACAGCACCAAGCCCAAGGACAATGGGACAATGGGGTATTAACTTACGTCCTGACTTGTTGCAGCCAAGCAAGAAGGGCAGTGACAGCAGGCAGAGGGAAGGGTTGCTCGAGGATGACTTGGAGATGTTAAGACTTGAAAGTCCAGAGAGAGCCTCACCACTGAGTGGCCATCTGCACATTCCTGGGGGGGAAACGAACCCTGGGAGTTCACAGGGTACGGGGGCAAGGCAGAGAACTGAAACAAGCAGCTGCCTGCAGCAGAAACCCAGTCAGCCCAGTTAAAGCCCAGATGAAGCTAAGTCTTGGCTTTAAACTAAGATTTACATCGCTTTTCCTCCCATGTTTCTGAGCCTACAGAAGTCTTACCCCATTGCACTGTTATTTATTTATAAAGTGATCACTACAGCTTAGCTTGAAAGTAGGGAGGAAGACCAGTCTAGTTAATTCAGAGAACAGGGAAGGCTCGTGCAAGACCGCATCACATCAGCATTTCTCTCTTCAGTTCTCTCATGAAACACTGGAAAGCTGCGCTGGCTTTAACAGCCACGGGCATTTATCTTGGTCACAGCTGCATCGGGTTGCTAAGGCCACAGGAGAGTGAGGGGGAAGGCAACGTGATGCCTGGTGTCACATTGTGCTGCAGTTCAAAGGAAATCAGCTTCTGTACAGGAGAAAGCAATTAGCTGGGAACAATGTGGATGTCCGTAATGGCAGTGTGGGGTAGGAGCCTTGGGCTGCACCCAGCTGTGGCTGGGAGGGCTGACTGAGCAGGCTATTGCTCGGCTAGCTGGGACAGGAAAAACAAACTGCCTCACTTTGTGCTTTTACCTCTCACAGTGTCTAAATAACATACTCATCTAAGTTTTCTACTTAAACACAGTTAAAATAAGAAAAAAAAAAAAGTAAAACAGCTACCAGAAAAAAACCCATAGTGAGTGAATCAGAGTTGCTAGAGAATATTTTCAGGCACCAATTTAGCTGGATGCAAAGACAACTGCAAGAGCAGCAATCTCAAAATAGCAACATTTTACAGGTCATGATGCAGTAGAGCTCACTTACAGTGCTGTCACCTCTCAGTGAAGCACAGCTGCTGGGGTTACAGCAGAAATTCACCTGCAGCAACCCAAGGTCTTACCACGGACTACGTGTGTGTGTTCATTTAGCCAGCTCCTGTGGGCCGTGCTGCCCTGGTGAGCTGGGGTGCAGCCTTACCTGCACTGACCAGCACGCAGCTGGCTGAGGTGTGCCTGACACACCTACCTGCCAGGCTTTACCTCTGCTGGCTTCCCAGAATGCCAGTCCTTTTTTTTCTTTTGCCTGCTCAGACACGTTTTAAGTGACTCTTCTGCTGCATTTCATCCCACTTCAGATGGGTCTGTAACAGCAGAAGGAGGGACTTAGGTAATACCCGGGACCAAAGACTACTCTGTAATCTCAGTGCAAAACTCCTTACTTCATCCAAAAAGATTGTTCACAATGGAGGAGTGGGAGATTAAGTGATTTTCCTTTTCCTTCAGTTTTTCTGAAGAGCTCCATGTGGCTCCATCCCACAAGGGCAGCCTGTGCTCGGGGCTGCCTCGAAGCACATCCTTCTCTCACAGACGGGTTCGGTGTGACAGCGAGGGAGGCACCACGAACCGTATTTTCGAGAAAGGGAAACCAGAACACGGAGTCAGGAGGTCTCTTCCCCGAGGCCATCTACTGAAACCAGTGACCGCTCTCCTGGCAGGAGAGGAGCTCCCAGCACACGCTGAGTCCCCAAGACAACAAAGGAAAAGCCGTGCTGACAGCCCTCCTCTCAAACTGGACAACTCTCTCAACAACGTTTTGTCAGAAAGCCTCGCCCCTCCTCATTGTCCCTGAGGATGCTCCCCCTGCAGATGGCTGCGTAGGGAGCTGGGTGCCAGGGCTGGACTCCTGAGCAGCACCAGCAGGGCTTGGGGCACGAGGCTGGCTTTGAACTGCGGGGCGAACACAAGCTCTGATTGTTCCTGCGGCGCTGAGCAGGAAACCTCACTCCAGCAGCCAGAAACAAAGCGTTAAAGCACAGATCACAAAACCTGTTGCCACTGGAGAGGCCTCCAACATGTGGCCCTCCAAGCTGTGATATGATTAGGGGGCTGTGAAATGCGTGTCAAGGGCTGGTCTTTGTTAGAAAAGCTTGCAAGAAACATTAATAGGAAAACAGCTGCTGTAAACTTTGCAAGTCCAGCTGCACACAGAAGTTACAGGTATAAAGATATAAACAGTAGCTCCAAACCCAATTAATTTTAGCTGGAGGAGGCTGTGCAGCTGCAGTGGCAGATCTGAGAGAGCCTCTGGAAAAGCAGATGTTTCTGCTATGAAGGCAGGAGCTGGAAGAAGGCATTTACCCAAGCCCCTCCCAGGCCAAGCCAAACATAAGTATACCAGTTCTCAGTAAATGAGTGACCAGAGAGGATTGGTGCTCTATTGGTTTAAAATCACTTCTTCAGCTACACTGGTGCAAAGCTGTTTGCAGGTCAACCCTCAGAAAAAGTATTCCTGAAGTGCAGTTTCACTGGAAGAACCAGACACTGGCATTAACTCGCTGCTCTCGCTTGGAAGGTGGTGAATCCTAATCCCTGAATCTCTGCTGCCTCGTTTCTGTTACCGAGAGCTGCCGAGCAGCCCTTGGGGTATGGCCTGCAACCACTCCCCAGCAGCTCTCCCAAGGCAGCCGGGGCTGTGTGACACCGGGAGCTGGAGGCTGGCACAGGACCACGGCTCCTGCACCCCAGAGGGTGACTGACGAGGGCTCTGCAGCTGCGCTCCGCTCCCCCAGGCAGCTCCCTGCGGAGGGTGAACCCAGCCACACTGTCTGCCTCCGGGATTTCTGCTAATCTCAGACACCTGGATACCTGTGTCAAACACGTACGTGCAAGACAATACAACGCAGGCAGTTGTTGCTGATGTCAAGGTCGTCCAAAGCCACGCGATTTACGTCTGTTAGCTAGAAAGCCTGCGGGTCGTGTTTGCCTGGGGGTAAAAACAGGCAAGGATGAGGATGCGTTATGGGAAGGCTTGCTGACCTGGCAGAGAAGAAAGTGCAATTCAGCACTAAAAATAATGGTAACACAAGGAGATCCCTGGAAAGGTTCTCCCGTTGTGCCAGTGGGCACCGGAGAGGTGCCGAGAGACAGATTCGCACAGGAGCACAGCGTGCCAGCACAGTAGAGAAACTGATCCCGTGGGCACCAACACAGCTCCTAAATGCAAAACGTTTACAAAAACACAAGCTAGGGCCCATGGGCTGGCTACAACCTGCCCAAGAGCTACCCAGCGTGTCACACAGCCACTGCCACGCTGGGCTCACAGACTGGCTTCGTGCTCTTGGCCCCAGCAGAGAGGTGACGGCCAGGGACCCTGATGTGCTTCAGGAGAGCATTTCCCTGAAGCATCTCCTCAAACAGTGGGAAATCTACAGCTTCAACACACACCTCTATGGGCTTCTGCTGAGGGTGGAGGAGGCTGAGGAGAGGAACTTCAGTGGAAAGGTGTAACTTTCTGTGATTAGTAGCACTCTTAGTCCAAAAGCAAGAATAAACCTGGACTGGAATCTCCTCTTGGACCACGACCTATCACCAGCAGCTCTCTGCACTGTTCTGTTCTCCAGGTCCCAATTCATCAGCTGAATTTACCCCTTTACTGAGTCATTTTTTGCCCTTCACACAAGGCAGCACCAGCTCCGGTGTCTCCCTGCTCTGAGGGAGAAGGCCTTTCCTTTTGTAAGACTCTGCACAACCCTGTCAAGGGCTCAAATAGGTCAGTGTTTTTCCTAAGCTCTAAACAGAAATGAAAACGTAGACAAACTGCTATTTGACCAGCTCTGCAAAACAAAACCTCCTTCAGCAGGGTATGATTTGTGGATTAAAGTTTTTCCCTTGAGCTCAATGCAACCCAAAAATCTCTTCCAGCAGCTTATCACAATTTAGCTAACCCCAATCCTTAAAAGACTTCTCTATCTCAGCACACCAAGGAAGGTCTTTGTCAGGGACTTTCCAAGAGCCCTTGGCAAACCTGCGGCACACAGGGCACAGTGCAGGCTTCTGAGCTTCACAAGACGCCTGAGATGCCCTAGTGGGAACTCAGGGGGTTGATGTCAGGAACAGAACAAACCTGGGCATTACTTCCCTTTGAAACCCTTTGTCTGTCATCTGGAAACTCAGCATGTTGTTCCAGAGGCACGGAAGACAGGGGGCTTCAGTCGGAGCATGCTGCTCCTCACACCCTGGCTTTGTGAGGTCCTGCGGAGGTGGCAGCAGCCCCCTTGGGTACACTGGAACTGGTCAGTGAAACAAAAGTGACAGAAAACAACTCATAACATCCCTCCTGATTTCCAGCTGCTTCTTCACAGACTACGCTTCTTTTACTCTCCGAGACATGCATGAACACGAGACTAAAATGTGTGCAGTTCAAGGGATTAATGAAAGGAAGCCGTGAATTTGCTGGGAGAAAGCAGACTACGAGCCTGCAGCAATGAAAGACACAGAGACATTGCTATTAAACACTGTCACAGGCCTTTTTGGTAATTTTTGTCCATTCATAATAGTGCCATGTCATAGCCCTTTTAAAACCCAGAAAATATTATCATGGTGTAATCTTACCAGTTTCACAAACAGGAATGAAAATACCTGCAAGTCTGGATAGGCAAACAGAGTATTTTCATTATGTTAATCTAAGGAACAAGATAAGCTCCACAACCAGCAGAAAATGCGTTCACATTAACTTATTTGCAATGGAGCTACATATTGTTAAACAACCCAGAATTAGGAGCTCGAGTTCCATGAAAACATACCTATGGCTCCTTGGAAAAATAGAACATCACATAAACGTACTCACAGCACACACAGAGTTAACCTTCGTGTGCTGCCCTCTCAAACAGAACTGGTTTTGAGATGTATTTGTTTAAACAAGTTAAAGAGAAATGTCAGGGGCCATTTCACCAGCAGCACATGACGACAGCCTCCTTCCTCCTCTATCAGCAGAGAACAATCAAGCCCTGGGCACCAAGGGCTTACTGATGTTGAGTCAGAGCAGGAAAATCCATCCAGAAAATACATGCAAATGAAGGAAAGAAAAGACAGACTTTGTATTCTGTTTTCCCCCCTCTTCCTCCTCTCTTCCCTCGAACAGCGTGAGCCAAGCACAGACTGCCTGTCCTGCTCTTGCTGGAAGAGCCCCGAGGAAGAATTTGGCACACCGACAGCCTCCTCAGTTCCCACAGCTCCCATGTGGGTACCGCTGGTAAATCGGACGTGTGGACAAATCCTAGTGAAAGTTCAGAACGGCTTCTGGTTATCTCAGGGCAGGAAACTGATTTCCAGGAGTGGCAGGAAACAGCACATCATTCCAAGGATGGGCTTGTGCATACGGCACAAGGGCTCTTACATCTCCTCCAACACGAGATTTTCTGTGACCACGTGGACAAAGCATTCTGGCATTTCCCTCCAGCCACAGGGGACACGGGAGGCCACCTTCCTGCAGCTCGTAAAGGACCCAGGGCCACAAGGCTTGTTAAGTGCAGAGCATGGTAAGGGCCTGCAGAGAATTCCACTCTTTTTCCACTGCTGAAACTTACACTGCCGGTGGCTTTGCTCTGCCATCCTTTCACAGATGGACCCGTTGCCTGTCACAGGGGCTCTGCAGCAGCTCTCCAGGCTGCAAATGGACCCTGAGAACACCACCAGCCTCCTAAGTCTCTCTAGTTTTTAAGGGCAGTGCTTACTCAAAACAAACTAACAAAAGAAACACCACTTCTGAAATTTCTGATTACACATTTCACTTTTTATTTTCAGGACAGGATAAATACCAGGTGAGATGCAATGAGTTATTCTGATGCAGTACCATTTAATTTCTTTCAAAAGACTTAGCCATAAATAACTGAATCCTCCCACCTCTTCCAGGAACAGCAGCCTGGCTCGAGCCTTAAGCAAAGATGTCACGGGTAGGTCACTGCAAAAGTCAGGAGAGTTCACCTGTTCTCATTAGGCAGAGTAGAGGGTTCTACTGAGACAGTAGTGGTAATCAGAGAAGCCTATTAAAACATCTTTCTTCTCCCTGCCAGTGCAAGACTATCTCCTGTTAGTGTTTTAGACAGTCAGCCCCTCTTTCCCAGGTATTTTCTTTAAACTTACTCTCCTAAAATTATCACAGTTTCTGTTCTTTGTGTAGAGCTTATACTCCAGAAGGAAACCAGAGGCTGAGCGAGCTGTGTGTGGCCCCATCTGTACCACGAAGTGAGCCAGGACGCTTTTCCCAGAACTGTGACCCCACCAAGATCCCTGGAACCCTGAGCTGCTTTTCCCTGGTGTAAGCACCAGCCCCCTTGCAGCTGAAGCCCACTGAATAAGTGTCAGGGCAAGCAAGGCAAATTTATCAAGAAATGAATTCCTGCTATTACAAACCACTTCCACTGCACTACCAGGGCTTTTAACGGTTCACGACGGGATAAGCCATCTCCATTCCCTAGAGTGCAGTTGAAGGCTGGATTTTCATGATTGCTGAGCTTTTACTGCAGCGAAAGCAGTGTTTTTAGCTCCTCCGAAACAGCAGTTTGGCGAGGGGAGGCAGGGTGCACACCCTGGCTCTGGCAGGAGGCTGCAGACGCAGCCAGTGAGCTTCAAACTCCTGATGTGAGGGGCAGGCGCGAGTACGTGCTCGGGGAAACCTGTTCTGAAGCACGGCCGTGGGCCCTGAGCGTGGGGCTGCCCTGAGCAGGGACGGGAACAGGCTGCACCTGGAAGAAAGGTTTGATTCCAGCTGCTGCCCTGGTACCTGCAGTTAAAGGCAGCCAGGAGTGGGGAGAGCATGCCAGGCCTGGGGTGCTTTGGGACACGTCTGATCTCAGCCTTAGCTTGCGCCAGTCCGCAACACAACAGAAGCAACCAGCTGATGTGCTTGTGAGGCTGGAGCTCCTGGAACTCCACAGAAGCAGCCATTGCAGACCTAAATTTAATTGGCAAGAGGAAGATTTGATAGACATCTGCTTTCAGTTAGAAAGTGCTTCAGAGAGAGAACAAATACTTCAAAGTAACTCTCCTGCATCACCTACAGTTCCTCCCTCTTATCTAAATGCAATATCAGCAACCCAGCCACTGATGCTCCACAGGGGTTTAATTATTTGCAAGAAATCACTGTTTGCTGCAGACAGCAGACAGTGCCGGGTAAGGTCCTCTGGGATCAGACTCCAGGCTGCTTTATGGTTTGACATCAGAAGGAAATCACCTGAAAATCAGTCTTCTTGTACATGATTAGATAAATGCAGTTGTCAAGCACAAAGCTGAAAGCTCTTCAGGTAAGAAGAGGCAGCATTATATTTTTTTTTCAGATGCTGATACAAATTATGAAGTCAAAATGAACCCATGAAGCACTTTTCAAGCTCTAGTGTCTGCCAGACTCATACAGACTTCTGTGGGAGGTCTGTTTTGAACAAGGCTATTTTCAGCTATCCACCTGGGGAAAAAACCCCAACACACACCAGAAAAAAAAAAAATTAAAAGATTTGTCTCAGTATAATCTAGTCCTACCACGTGATGCTGACTGATGTGTGATAAAATTTCCAGAGCTCAGCAGGTGTTTGGGGAGTGACTGCAGCCACCCATTCCACGTAACAGTACACAACCACGAGAGAAAGATCCGAAGCAGCAGTGAAGGGAACAAGAGTGTAGGAAGGTAGGTGTGAAGATGGATGATGACAACGGATGAAACTTGTGCCAAACATGGTTTACAGCAGAGAGACCGAATTCTCTTTCTGGGTGAGAGCAAGTGGATTGGTCCCTGTTAGAGCTTCTTCTCCATGGCGCTGCCCGTCAGAGGCCTGCACACACTCGGATACCCTGGGACAGATGGTTGACCCCAGGAGCCCCAGGCCAGAGCACCCCTCACAGCACACTTTGGCCACTTACACCTTGCACATCGTTGCCACTACACTTGGCAAAGGAAAGGGACTTTACTCCTTCTCTTTCAGAGATCCTATCGTCACAGAGAAGCTGGAAATCAGCAACAGGGTGATGACAAAAGTTCAAGCAGAACCAATTCTTTGCTGGCTGCATAGCCCCAACCCTGATGACACAAGAGAAAGTTCCAGCTCGCTGTTGGTGCTCAAACACCAAAGCACCCACAGCCCAGACCTTCTGGCTGTCAGACGTTTCAGAACCATGCACTAAATACAGTCATGACCCTAAATATACCCCATGCACTGTCTGCAGAGAGTGGAACACTTTGTGTGCACCAGCTAGACAGACGGATGATAGCACTGGTGTCATGTGCAGGATAACCAATCCCTGCTCGTCCCAAACTGCTGCACTCCTACGCAGGCTGCTGTGCTGCACAAACTCCATGTCAGGGTTAACTGCAGAGCAGCAGGAGTGAGAGCAGCAAGGCTGCTAAGGCCTAACGAGTACAAACGAAGTGACGGTAAGGCGATAACCTGGGATCGAGTTACCAGGCAGAAGAAAGGATGGATAAAGAGTCCCTGCACGTACGCTGGCTTCCCCCTTGGAAAATAAGGCAAGCGCCGTTTCACACAGCTCCTCCTGGCTCTCCTGGAGCCGCTTCCCAACACGCAAGCAGAAAGGCTCGTGCAGCCCCAGGCTGCAGGCACACCCCCACATTCCCAGTGCGGGGAGCCAGCCTCCCCTCCTCCGTGGGGGGATCTCGGACCAAATAAAACACTAAACGTTTCCCAGCAAGACTTTCATATACCAGGAACTTCATAGTCACAGGAGCAGCACACTAACCTCGAAGTCTTTCCCGCAGAAGATGGGGATCGTGGGTTTATGAAAGCTTGGTCCTTCCACTTTCTGTGCGAGCTGGTTTTAATTCCTGCAAACTCTACCCGCTGTATTACTGAAATTGGAGCAGCCTGGTCCAGGAGAAACACATGCTCAGCAGCACTGAGTCTTGCTCCTATAAAGGGAAAGAGCAAAACCAAATCTAAGAAACTCCTCTACTACAGAAAGTTGCACTTTATCTGTGTACAGATATTAAATACTTTGGAAGATGTCTCTGTAAATTGGTGTGGGAAACTGGCAGTTGAAAAATACAATAATAATTTTTTTACTTTTGTCTGAATCCACAAATCTTGTGCACTGTTCTATTTTTTAACACAGCGCAATAAGAAACCAGAAAAACCCCACTGCAAACAACCCAAAGGATCTGATGGGCGAGGCTTCTCCGAAGAAATCTGCAACCAAATGGTCTGACCAGCCTGTACAAGGGCTGCCCTCGCTGCTGCCATGACTTGCACATACAAGGACTTTAAACCTGGTTGCTTCTGTAATGATGAATCATTGCATAACCGAGGAGGCCTTGCAAACGAGGTATCACTGGCAAAGGGATCACCCTCTGCTGGTTTTTCAGTTCCCTGCTAATTTTTTCACTGCCGCAACTCCAGTCCCCAGAGAAGGACCAGAAACACCCCAAGGTAATGACCCAGCTAAACACGACTGTATTTATAGCACTATTATTTCCCCTTTGGTACATTTCGGAGTACAGAGAGAGCAATCAGACCCCTTGAGGATTATATCCCAACATTTGTACTATAAATATTTATCTGACTGACTTAATTTTAGCTTTACCTAGGTCTTTCAGGGACACAGAGTGGGCCTTAGCTTGGGAAACCAGAGAAGCAGCACAACATGACCTTCTCGTGTTCCAGGCAGTTTCCCCTTACTCCAGCTGGGTCTCGTTACCTGTGCGTACCCGGCCCCGCAGCGTCACTGCTTTTCCCAGAACGAATCCCGGGACTCTCAGTCCCTGGGGGACGCTGCATTTACTGCTGAACTCGATGACAGAGGAGGTATAGCATATTCCATCTTACTTAAGACCCTTTGCCATGACACTGAAAACCCGGCACTGCCCAAATTAGTATCACTCCAAAGAGGTAACTCCTTTCTGCCCAGCGCAGTGCATTCTCATGAGAGGTAAATGTTCATTCAGCTATGAAAATAAAAGAGAAATAAAGTCCTGGTCACAGCCACATCTCGGCTGTAAATTGCGAGTCAGGATAACAACATACCTTCTGGAGCAGCACTCGAATGTCTGCAGTGGTGCCTGCCTGCGTGCCTCACACCTTGCCCGGCAACCCACAGACTTGCAAGCAGCTCCCTTCCCCGGCATGGTTTCTCACCTGAAGCCAGATCCCACTCAGGAGCCCCCACTCCAGCTCACCTGGCACACCTGTGCAGCAGGAAGGCTTGTGGGAAGCTGGCCCAGGTTTCTAGAACCATCTTTCCTCAAAGAGGGGCAGCAGCTGCCCTAACCCAGCATGGCACACTGAGCATTGGCACGGGTGTGCTTCTCCGCTCCGTGCCTCCCGCTCTGTCCCAAGCCTTTGCTTCCAGGCAGCCCTTAGGGCTGGCAGAGACACCCTAATTAAAGGCTGTTGTGAGAACAGAGGAGAATCCCTGCGGTGACCACTGCCCTCGCTCCACACACGCTGCCAGCTGCGGAGAGGGAGCCCGGGCACGGCAGGCTGGGACGAGCGTTCACTGCGAAGGGGAAGTTCAACAACAGCTCCAAAACACCCACCTGAGGAAGCGGGGCACGGCCCCAGTCCTGAGGAACCCCCGCGGGCTCAGCTGAGCCTACCTGCCTCAGCCACCCCTCCCAAGGACGGCTGCTATCGCAGCTGGCTTTTGGTGGCTGTTCCCAGCTGCAGTTTCCCGGCTCGGTGGCCCTGCCCTGAGGATGCTGAGGCAGTCCAGCATGGTCTCCTCAGCTGCTGACCATGAATTTACCCTAACAATGAACCCCAGCGCTCAGCATGTGACAGATATTTACACTCTGCTTCGCTGCCAGAAGGAGAGATCAAGGAGGAGTGTGACAAACTGAAAAAGTGAGCAACATTTAAACAGCCTCAGATCTGCATCCCTGTGCAGCGCTGCAGAGCTACCATGAGGCTGCAGGAGAAAAAGAACCCCAGATTAACTGAATCACTCGTATTTGGCCATTACAGGCAATTCATCTCAGCAGAAAATGTAAACACACAAAGTAACCTGTGCCAAAAATAGAGTTCCTCCTCTCCTCCCCCTGGTTTCAGGGTGGAGACAGATTCCTCAGACACACACTTGCAAGGCCAGTGCTCTCTCTGCTGCTTTACAAGGTTATCAGATGCTGAGGGACCAAGCAGCTCACAAATGACGGAGCTTAGTTCAGGAACAAATTTTTCTCTGTTTAAAGGGATATTTTCTTAAACTTTGACAATTGCAGTACTCTCGCTTATGCTGTGGCCCCACAGGTAGGTCTGTGGCAAGAGGAGAAGCCCAGGCTGTTGGAGCAGGAATAGTTTTGTCAAGTGGCTTTGGCTTGTTTTGTCAGGAGGTTTTGCTGCTGAAGAAAACACGCACTGAGCTGCACCTCGAGTCACGTTTTGGTACACGAAATACTCCCACAGGCTGCAGCTCCCACTTGCTCTCCCTGCACAGGCCAGGGTACGAGGAGCTGGCTGACTCCCACTCCCCCCGAGCAGGGAGGCACGTGAGGGGTGGTGACCACAGGCACTGAGGTAACGACAGGAGACGCTCGGCTCTTGACTCGTGACTTTTAAATCCTTCCCTCTCCAGACACTTCGCTGAATTCTCGGTGCTCAAGGTGGTATGAGCAGCACAAATTGCCACAGAAGCTCTCACGGTGAGTTCCACCTACCCTAGGGATGGTCATTCTCCGAGAAGGTGAAGTACTGCCTGGTTCTGCAGCGAGGTGTGGTTAACCCCACCTGGGCAGCAGAAGTGGCTGGCACCTCCTTCTCACCTCACAGCCAGCTGCTCCTTGAGCTGCCAGTCACTTTTTGTGGGGCTTCACTAACTCAGGAACAGATCTATGCCTTAAAATCAGTAACATTAAAAGCAAGTCACATAAAATCAGCTTTGTGTTTCCTTCAAGAGCAGCTCTGCAGAGTCCCAGTGTGCAGCTGTGTCACCACGAGGGGAGGTTCACTCGGTTCCAGAACCCAGGACGAGAAGCCAAGGGTGGAGTGGGGGATATTGTCACCAAAGTGCCCACGCCATGGAACTGCAGCCACACCAGCCCGCTGCCAGAAGAGCCCCGTCCCGCTCCCACAGCCTCCGTGAGGCTGCCCCGTGGCAGCAGCAGCAGCACGGAGCAGGCTGGGCAGCGGGGGCTGCTTCACAGCCCAGCCAGGCCCCGAGAGCCCTCCCCGGCGGGGCAGGGAAGCAGAGCCCTTGGAGCTCAGCACACCCCACAGCCCTTCAAGGCAGGGCTCCTCTCTCGCCGCCGTTGTTCCCTGTGGAACAGGGGGCCGTGGGAAGGAGCAGCGTTACGGGAGGTGATGCTGGGGATGGTGCCCCCGATCTCCGCACGCCGACAGCGGCCTGAGCACAGCCAGGGTCAGAGCTCACAGGCCGCTTGGCACGACGTTCGTGGATCTAAGGGAACCCGCATCTCCTCAAGGCCTGCTTCAAACAGGGTGCAAGCGTGGATGTATCTAAAATACCACAGAAAACAACGTTTCCACCAGACACCGTGTGAGAGGCATCTCAGCACCGAGGGAAGGGCGCTGGGCTGGCAGGGCAGGGGTTAACTGGCTGCTTTGGCCACTCACCACCCCAAAAAGCCCTGGGTTAAAATACTGCAGAGGCTGCTGGAGAAGCTGCTTGAGGGACAAGGTAGTGCCCGACAGACAAGGATGGGTGTGGGATGCCTGGGGAGAACAGTCTGCCTTCCAGCCCCTGGCTCCTGAGGAAACCACCTCTGCGAGGCAAACTGACCGTGCACGGGCAAGTCACAGTCCCAGGCAGGCTTGCAGGCCTGATCTTCTCTCACTTCTGAAAGGGAAACTGGGATTCTCACCGCTGATGTTCGTACTGTAAATGCACTGCCAGCAGCCAACTGGTAGAGGAGGGATCAGCCAACTATTTCAAATGCAATTCAAAAACTAAAAAAAAAAATTTAAAACTCCAAAGTCTTGGGGTCCCCATGCCACTCCCAACCTAGCTGTCAACACCATAAGAAGGTGTTTTAATGTTGCATATCCACAGTAAGTAGACTCTGGCACTGTGGATGGGAAAAGGCTGCTCCTGTGGTGAGACCCAGTCAAATCAGGCAGGCGGCAGGGTCAGCCACAGCTGGAACATAACCAAGGATCTTTCTTAGGTGCAGTTTTACACAGTGCCCTTAGTACTTGATACCTAAACCACTTATCTGTAACCTAGAAGGTTTATACTTGTGTAATTAACCTAAGCATGAAGTGACTAACGCACCTGGTCCAGAAAACAAAAAAATAACCAAACCCCACAAGTCCTGATACGAATATAAATGTGTCACATCAGACAGCAATCAAACCTCCTGTAGAAAAACAAACCACACAATCTCTGCAACCAAACAAGAAGACCTTAAAGCTGCTTGCTGCTGGCAGAGCTGTGTGCAGCCCTGTGCTGCTGCAGAGCCAGACACCCACTCCCCGAGCGACCTGCTGGCTTCTGCTGCAGGTTACCTGCCACTCCCACGGCCCCATCAGCCCCAAAGGTTGTGCAAGCCCAGCTCTGAGCGCAGATAGCTGGGTTACCCGAGGTCACCACCCAGGGCACGTTCAATTATCCCTTTTTCTGACATAACTGTGGCAGTGTCGAACTCTGGGGCAGAAATGTAGGATAACATCTTCAGCACACAGAGTCAGCAGCTCTCAGAGGCTCTATCCGGCCTTGCTCCAGCTGGGAATTGGAACTGAAGAAGACTTCCAGCCTTTACCAGACCTTCCAGACTCTCACCTCCCCTCTTGTGTCTCCCACAAGGAGCACAGGAAACCTTTGTACCTGCGCCAGAGGTGAGTGAAGCAGATGAGCCCCCTCAGCAAGCCTGTGCACCGGAGCACACCAACCTCCGAGTGGTCAAACACGTTACGTGATAAGAAACACCAACAGCCGCTGAATAATTTATGTGATAAACCATTTCTGGAGCATTTGATTAGCTCTACTGGCCACCATTACTTTTGCTGAATCAACAGCCCCCATCAGAGCGTGTGCTGCTGCGAAAGCAAGCGGCGCTGCGGCGGCTTAGGGGAGACATTCACTGAACTGAACGCTCGCTCCGCTGAGCCGAAACGCGGCCCAGCCCTGGAAATCCAGGCAGCCGGACACACACGCTGCCCCGAGCGGGGTCTGAGCACACGCAGCCTGTCCCTGCAAGGCTTGCCATTAACATAACCACGTGTGGAGCTATAAATCAAAGTGAAGGAGAACAGAGCAGGCTGGCAGAAGAACAACAGAAAGAAAACATATTGCAGGCCATTCTGCAAAAGGTGGTGATTAACTATTGTCAGCTAAAAGCAGCTGCAGAGAGAACAGCTCTGCACCTCGGCGGCCTGGGGGAGTGGAAGGAGGCTGGGGAGAAACGAGGTGTTCGCTTGCTCTTGAAAACAGAGACAAACATGACAATATTATTTTTTAAAGATACAAAAACCATTGCTAAATGCACGCTTCATTTCAGAATTTACCACAGGCAGAATGGAGATACCAGTACTGAGTCCTGCAGAGGAGTCAGAGCACCCAAAGCTAAGGGGGGAATGCAGTACGGAAGCACGGAAAGGACCCTGGGAAGAGGCCACTCTGCACAGCTGCCCTGGCACCTCCCTGAGGCCGCCCAAAGAGCCGCTGTGGCACGAGGGCTGCCCACATCCACACAGGGTGGAATTTCCACGAGCCACCCCTCCACTTCAGGAAGTAGTGCCTGGGGTTTGCTGAGGGTGAAATGATCCGGTTTTTACTGCAAACATTCCCCACGGACACCCTCCACTCCTACAAAATCTGAAAGCCTTTCCTGCCACCACCTTTCTCTACGTGGCAGCTGGGAACCACTCTTCTGGTTGCACAGAGCAGGCAGATTTTCAGAAGGAGGAATAAAAACAGCCGTGAAGTGCTGCTGTGGGACAGGTGACAACCTGATCAGCACTGGGGTTAGGATCTCTTGCAGGTGGAGGGGCACACATGGCACACAAGCCCCCGTGCTCGCACCCCACTCCACGGAGGCCCCTGTGGGGTCACCTTGGTAGATCTGGCAGGAAACAGCCACTGCTTGTTTCCCCGAAGGCGCGGGGCTTCAGAGAAGAGGAATCCCAGCGTATGCTGGGATCTACGGCTCAGAGTGTGAACCCCCTTCCCACAGGGCACTAACAGTGCACCGACACCGCAGGAGGGATCTCATTGTCTCCCCCGGTCACGCAGAGACGCACGGGGCTCACAAGAACACCCCGGCCCGGCAGGTTATTTCGGGGCGCTGAATCAGTCCGGGAGCGCCTGCCAGCGCGCATGACGAGGCAGGAGAGCTGCCAGCTGCCCTTCAGCTGCCGGAGCAGCTCCTATCTGCACAAACACCCTGGCACAACACCCACCCTCGATCTGGCAGCAGTAGATTTGACACCGCTCAACAGTGCTCGAGTGCAGGAATCCTTTCAGAGCGCAGCAACGAAGTCGCACGTAACAGATTTAACCAAAGCCGCGTATTTTCCTGCCATGGAAACCAGTCACAAGAACCAAAAAGCTGCCCAATGACAAGAATTTTGTGCGCTGCTCTCTCCTAATCTGTCCTGTTCCCTTCTGAAACCCTAAAACTGATGAACAGCAACATGAACTAGTTACAGCTGGCCCAAAGCAGCAATCTCAGCTTTTCACATCAAGGCTCTGCCAACGCAGTACCAAGGTCACACCAAAGCACAAGGATATTTCATCTCCCACCTCCAAAGGACCTCATGCAATGTGCAGCCTTGCTTCATCTTCACAAAACATACAGACAGACAACAGAACTTTCAGCTGTAAGGCCTAAAGGCACTTCTTTTGTTTTCCAGAAGCAGGAATAACCCAGGGGTCTGAGCAAATGGGAGCTGACAAGCGCTTGGTGGTCCACAACAGACTGAGACAGACCCCACCACGTTTGGGAAAATGCTCAAAAAGCAGCTGTGTAAATTGCAGCCCTTTCTTGTTTACAAAAAGTAGAAAATGTACTGACTGAAGCTACAACAAAAGGTGAGCTGAGGCTCAGAAAACCTTTGGGAAACTGGAGACAGCTAAGCAGCACAATCAGCACTGTGAAGTTACAGGTTAAAATCTGTCAGAAAGGCTTACATCGAGTTTATCCTGTCTCGGAGCACAGAGGTCCATGTGCAAACCTATTTTTCTATGAACTTAAACCCACTGGTGTTTCATGCCAAGCAACCCAAGGATCGAGGCACTCAGTACTTTGTCCTGCAGAGTTTTGGCTTTAGACATTTGCTACTCTCTACGTCTCAGCCAATGTTTTCCTGCTTTCTAAACCTTTAAAGGGTTTGTAAGCCATGCTGCCATGTAACACCAATCCTGCCATGCCACACCACGGCCCCAAACTCACCACCTGAGCCTCAGAGAGGCTTCACACACAGGCTGAACCCCAGCACTGTTCACAGCTCACAGAACCCTTCCCATAAACTATCTTGGAGCAGAATAAAATCACACCTTGCCTGACAAGCACTGAACACACCACAACTCGGGCAACAGCCAAACACTTGGCACTGCAAATGCAGCCCTGCCTTGCGAGAGAGCAGCACAGGGCGAGCACACTGCCTCGGGTGGAAGGATAAACCTGTGAGCAATGGCAGGATAAACCTGTGAGCAATGGGAGGACAGACACGTGCTGGAGCTGCACGGGCCGGGCTCAGGAGCTCCTGACCCACACCGGGCCCCAGCCCCAGGGCTGCACCGCTCCCTGCGCTCCCCGAGCTGCCAGGGCACGGCACCCAGGGCTGTGGGGGCAGGCAAATAGCTCATGCCTTCCTTGCTGAATACAGATTTTTTTTTTTTTTTTCAGGCTAAATTGCATTAGTATGTTTTTGGGTTTGGTTGTTTTTTTTTTTTTTTAATGCAAGTTTTCGGTTTATTTTACAGCCTTCTTTGTTGCCAGTTTAAAAACACATATATTTATATGGCTGGGAAAAAACCATCTGGAATAAGGATTTGAAAAACACATCCTTCTGGCAGACATTTGTGTACTTCGGAGTAATTAGCACGTTTATAGAAAGCCAGGCCATGCCTGGGTTTTTTTATTTGTGAGCCCACTCTTCATTAATTGCCACATTTCCTGAAGAGCGAGAAATATCGCTCTGCCTCTCCGAGCCTCGGCCGCAGCAGCGCCCGTGTGCGAGGCCAGGATCCAACACACACTGCGAGGGCAGAGCCTCACGTCTGCACTGCCTCCCAGCCCTCCTGCACACCTCCTCTGCCCTTCACACACACCCGGCTCCATCCAGCAAAGCCCCTCCGCGAGACTAAACACCTGCCAGGGCTTCTGCCCCTCCCCTGCTTCCAAAACTTTCTTCCAGAACAAGACTTTCCCCCTGATATTTAATTTCAGATTTCCTTTAATCTTAAAGCTTTTCAGGTTTTTGAAACAACCTGGTGTAAGAAAAACCTAAAAGCAGGACTTGTTCAAGATGAAAGCCCTTCAAAAAGCCAATCTACCTAAAATCTCTGGCAACTTTGGGAGGGCTGTATAGTTTTAAAAAATTTTGCAGTCACAGTCTGCTGAAAAAAAAGTTTGCTGAGAGTTCAGCCCCACAGCATGCAGTATGCCAGTCCTAAACCCCTCCAGAGATCCCCCCACACAGCTCAAATGTGACACCTTCTTAACCATGTCAAAAAGCTGGAGATCTCATTTCTGGATCCCTGGCAATAGAGCTGATCTGCCAGCACACCTTGGATGATGTTGTGTAACAACAGAAACCTGTTTGGCCCAGGAAAGTCTGAAGAGATTTAATAAATTGTGAAAGGAAGGCAAAAAGAAAAACAAAAACAGGGATAAAGAGAAGCTCAAAAGGAGTCCACGGAACTCAAAATAATTTCTTTGCCTAAAAAAGCTTCCTTCCACCTTACTGGGAATTGTTTTTCTGTGGAGGAAAGTGGGTGTTAGCTGTAAACTGCTGTCACGTCCAGTGCTACATCCAAACTGTGAACTGTCCCAAGCATCCAGGTCAGCACTCTCACAACCTTTTCCAGCCACAGCCTCAATTCTTAACAGCAGCATGAGCTCGTCTGCAGATCCAACTGAAGTCTGTTCCCAGCCCTCCAGCTCCTCTTGGTTACATGGCGTGGGTCTCTGGCAAGTAAGACAGAGACAGAAGTCAGACTTGGGAACGCTGCTCTGCGCCGTGTGTGACTTGTGCAGAGGTGTCAGCGTTTCTGAGGAGCACGCTGCAATCACAGTGCTTTGCACTTTTATGTAATTCCCACCACGGAAATCCCAGATGCCCTTAATAAACGTCATTGCACATGTATTAAGGACATTTAAAAGGCTTGAAAAACCTCAGATAATCCATCTTACCCAAAAACTTTGCCGGCTAACTGAAGGGAAAGTTGTCCCAAGCAGAAAAAGGAGCAGAGGCAGTGAATAGCTGAGGAGACCAGCAGCCCTGCAGTCCAGCAAGGTGCCAAGTTACAAAGTGAATCAAGTCTTCAGGCTGGCAGTGCAGCATTCAGAGATTTGTTTTCCCCAGTATCTACCAATGTCTGCTATGGCAGGACTAAATCTTAGACAGACAACCACATACATGGCGCTGCCTGCTACGTGCCAGCAGCTACTCAAGTTCGGTGTTTGAGAAAGTCTGAGAGCCAGAATAATCCTATTTAGTTCCAAGAGATCAAACGGGATTTGCAAAAGGGTAACATATCCACAGATCAGTGAAATGTTCTCAGTTTAAATGTGGTCACTTTGTGATCATGTCCAGTAAGTATTTTCATCATTTAAAGGAAGTTTTTGAGCATGAGAGACATGAGAATTACATGGAAAATACACATTCATATATGTGAGAAAAACCTGGGAGTGGTATTTGTGAAACACCAATCCCTCCTTATCTACCCCTGATGAATTCTGACTCACTCGTGCAGGAAGGTTGTTCCCCATCAGCAGAGGGAGCACACCAACAGGGCCCAGCATCTCCTTAGCACAGAAAGAATCAACGTTCTCTAGTAATTGACTTTTCTAAACAAGGTTTTCTTTGGGAGGAGGAACTTAAGGATACTATCGAAACAGCAGGTGTTTAGAAAGTCCATGCTGGCATTATCTACAATTAATTCGCAGTGAATCTAAAATGACGCCCAGACGCAAGGGCCCCACAGCCAGCACAGCCGTGGAGGGGAGCCCTCATGGCGGCCTACAGCTGCCTCGAGGGACAGAGGGCTGGTCTCTGGTGACCAGCCACAGACACGAGGAAATGGGGGGAAGCTGTGCCAGGGAAGCTCAGCTTGGACATTATCACAAGGTTCTTCACCCAGAGGGTGGCTGGGTGCTGGAGCAGGCTCCCCAGGGCAGTGCTCGTGGCACCGAGCCTGACAGAGCTCCAGAAGCGTTTGAATGCTCTGAGTCCTGTGGTTTAGTTTTAAGCAGTCCTGCGAGGAGCAGCGAGTTGGACTCTGCAGTCCCTATGGCTCCCTTGAAGCCTGAGATGCCCTGCGATTCCAAGTGCAGCCATTACCTGTTCTGAAGAGCTTCCCAGAGCTCGCTGCTGACAAGGTTCCTAACAAGAGCTTGGGCGTGAAACTTCCACGTCTTTGCTCTTAATTCTTTGTGCGCTGACACCGCTGTGAGAACAGCAGTACAGATCCCTCAGCCCACGACAGAAAAGCCTTCACCCAAGGCAGCTGTGAACCCACTGCTTCCAAAAGAAAATGCAGCCCCCTCGGATCATGGAAAACACAGCGCAGTGCGCTGAGCTGACTGTTTGTCGCACCAAAGCCCTGACATGAACTGAAGGGCAGGAAGGAACCCTTCTGAAGGAGCTCTCTACAACCCTCTTATTCCAGAAGCAAAACCCAGCCATTTGCCAGTGGAGATCCTGGGGAAACATTACCTAACCAGTCACAGCAGACACAAACCTAATTATCAACCAGACAGGCACCATAAATAACCTAAATAGATGCACAGATGTTACCTCTGTGATAAGAACAGGGGCAGTTGGAGCTGCAGAAAACTCTGGAGCTCATTCAGTCACTGCAGGACAACTCCTGCTATCTTTGAATATTCATTCCCCTGCCCCATAATTTTTCCATCCCGCTGGACTTAAGGATATCTAAAATCAGATGTGGATATTTTAATACCCATCAAACACTTTTATTCACAGCAACCTCCTATCCAGCATGTCTACAGTAAGGGCAGCCAGATAAATTAGCTGCCTGTCAAGATAAAAGTCAGTATATTCCCTATGCATTCCCACTATCCACAACTGCAAGAAAGGAAGTGTCCTTGGGTTCAGCTGAGGATGTAATTCCATAATGGAATACTTGGGGTCAGTGGGTAGCAATGCCTTCAGGGTGCTGTGCTCAGCTGGGCTGCTCTTCCCTCACCTGAAGGCTACACAAGCTCCCAGAACGTCCCGGAGCTCGCTCCCTGGGCTCTGACAGGCCCTGTTCAAACCTGCCCCTGTGGCAGCTGTATTGCTGCTTCCTGGCTTGCTTGGCAAATCTTTGGAAAGGTTTCAGTCCAGACCTGAAATGAGCACTGCCAGTGACCAGGCACAGCCTGTAACTGCACGCTGCACCGAGTGCTGAGATGGAGACCAGCTCGTCCTGACAACTTCAGAGAACATCCAGTAATAAACTCCTGTGCTTTCCACTGGAGATACTTGTCTTTCTTCCCAAGAATGCTTCATTTGCACGTCCTACTTAGGAAAGAGAAAACTTACTTCCTCGGGGAATCTGACCCCCCTCCTACCTGAAACAAGTATTTTGCTTTCACAGCAGTGCGAGGTCAGGCCGAGCTCTCTCGGCACTGTGCAACACACCTGAGTCTTTTACCAACCTACCCTAAGTGCTCACCAGGCCCTGGAGCAGGCTTTAAACACCCTCAGTCCATCAACAGACAGACTGGGAGGCTGGGAAAAGGGAGAGCAAAAACTGTCTTTGAGTTAAATAAAACCATACATTAGACTCACAACTGAAAAAATACTGGGGATAAGGCTAAGTTCATTCAAGTGACTTTAATTACAAGATGATTGTTAAACCAATTTAAGCTGAGAAAACACTTTTTAAAAGTCCACATTTAAATAAGACTTTAAAAGAGCAATTTACAGAAGACGACAGTGTAAAAAATTACTTCTTTTCATCTTTGTAATCCACAAAAAGCCTCATTTTTGGAAGCTAAAGTGGACCACTTACTTAGTAAAGGCTTAGTCAGCATCAAATTTATGAAAGTGATTAAAACATTTTCACTCTTGGGAGTGTAGTAAAAATAAAAATAGCCAACATTTTCATTAAACTGATACAAAAGCAAACACATTACCAGTGAAATGGTGCTGCATTTCCATATGCCAAATTTGTTGTTTAAGAGGTATCTGTGAGGCCTTTCTGTGAAAGTAGAGCATGTTACATCCATACAGAACGAGTCCCTGCCTAAACAGCTGGCTGCTTCCTGAGAAGGTCACCATTGGAGAGCAGGTAACCTCATGTAAGGAACCCAGCAGAAGTCTAGACTAAGGGGATTACAGGGTCAAAATTCCAGCAGCTGGAGGACTTTATCTGCACATTAAAGAGGCACAGAAACTCTTAGATAACAATGTGCTTATAGAAAAAAAAAAACAACAACAGTTTCTCAGGCCCTCAGATTTCCAAGCTGAAATTTTTCACTGTTTTCTTACTTTCACAGTCTCCACTGCAGTCAGCTGCTCAGCAGAATATATTAACACATGCAGAGCTCTGTGCTCTGCAGCCAGAACGCTCCCCGTGCCTTCCAGACAGGAGAAATGGAGGTAGAGCACTGTGGCAAACAACTCTCCTAATTAAAGATGACAAAAGCAAGACACCCATGTTGAAAGCTCTAACTCATTGAAGAGCCAGGGAATGTCACAAGCAAAATGCTCCCTATGAGGCACTTTCACCCTTCTGTTTTAGAGAAAAGCCAAATTCAGATGGGCAGGAGAGAGATGGGGACCAGTCCCCCTTCAGTAACTACCAGCTACTTTATTTCAGTTTATGTAACACGAATCCACATCATAAACTCTGCACAGCATCACTCAGTGGCTTTGTTTAAAGGGGAGTTCAGCTACTTCTGCTTTCTCAATCTCAAGTCACATTCAGGCTCTGCACCACTGTGTGAGAAGTCAGCCAAAAAAGCAGCACAGAGAACATAGGAACGCTCTCTCACGAGGGAGAGGAACTGCACACGGGTATTTCCTCTCTGAAAGAAAGTGTGGAAAAGTTCAGGTATTTCTTCTACTGTTTTACAGCTGGCATTGCATCAAGTAAGGTGTTTACAAAAAGTGTAAACGCAGCAACGGTTCTGTCCAGAACATTCTCCTCCAGTGGCATCCCAGCTACACAAAGCCATTTATAAAACCTACCAGAAAGAGCAAATGGCACCATAACAATTACACGAGATTCTGAGACACTACTGCCATGTTGCATTTTTTGCACTGTGATTCATTTCACCTTTTAAAGGAGACTTTCAGCTCTGCTGGGAGAAATGTCTGAGTTTTGTTGAAATAAGTGATTTTACTCTGACATTTACATCACTAGCATGTGACTATTATTATTATTATTATTATTATTATTGCTCAGGCAAGATGCAGATATTAATTCTGGGCTTCAGTGAATGAAAAATAAATGTCTTATGTGATCAGTTAACTGTGAAGTTCATACAGTTAAAACGATTTACTCAAACATGGCAAGAAATATTTTCAGTCAGCAAAATACACCAGCATAGTAATGTACTGTCCAGTAAACAGGAAATAAGGACTATCTGGGGAAAAAACAGCTGTACTGTACCACTGTATGCTCTTCCAACCCCTCCACACAGACAGCAAGCTCTACCACCCTTACCCTTGCCAGGCAAACTTCTCCTTCGAGCATTCCACAGAGATTAGCACGGCTTCTCCTAATGAACGCAGTAAAAGTCACTGACAATTCACTTGGGAACCAGCTACTGCAACTCTCAAAACTTAAATACGCCGTGCAAGGTAAAAAGCAGCATTCTGATGATCTCTGGTGCAACATTTGCTGCAATGAGACAAAACTCTTAAAGGAAGTCAAAAAAACTTTATTCACACCAGAAACGCAGACTTAGGAATTTTCCTTTATCAAAATAAGCCCCTTATGGTTACTTACATCTGTGCTCTAACAGAACTGTACAATATATATAAACATATATATAGAAAAAACAACAACAGAAAAAACCAACTGCTGCGCTTCCTTAATATTAATCATCATCTTCTTCCTCTTCATCACTGATCACGTATTTCTTAGGCTTCTTACTTGCTTTGTCATCATCATCTGCTTTTCTCTTTCCAGAAGGTTCACCTTCCTAAAGGCAAAAAACCAACAAAAATAAACCATAGTTCAAGCTAAAACAGGAAAAACACAGAACAACAACAAAAAGACCTCAAAGTCTTTCTTGTAAGAAAAGCAAAATTACTAGTTCTAGTTTTTCCATTCTGTGCCAGGGTGAAGCAGGACTGCTTCTGTGCCAGCCCGTGGCCTCAGAGTGGCTGCACTGGTTCAGTCACTGCTGCCAGCGTCGCACCCCAGGCCAGGAGGGTGCATCCATCACCTCGCTGGCCCTGCATCCACATCTGCTCTGCCCGAGCACGGCACGCTCAGAGTCTGCATGTACAGCGTGTGCAGGGGCACTCTCAGCAAGTCTCCTGAGCATGGACAACTCCTGGAATTGGCAGTGAATTCTCCAGCATGCAGACACATTCCCTTCAGGCAGCTGCTGCAGCTTTGCTACGTTTTCAGACTGTTTATCCCTGTATGCCCCGAATCAGAGCTGCTGAAGCAAAGCAGAAATTCAGGAAGGGGGTAGGCATTTTGTTCATTAGGAAAACAAAACTGAACTAACCACTCTCTGGCATAAAGAAAAAAAATTAGGAGAAACCACTGGCACTCAGAATCAACACCAGTTCACAGTCCGAGAAATGTAACAGTTTATAGTTTATGAGGCTTCAAAGAGCTCGTCAAAGGAACACAAATCACTGAGTTAATTATCTGCTTACAAGCAATACCATAATGACTTTTATAGGGTGGATGTTCAGTTTTTAGTTCATGAATATGGAGCCAACAGGTTGATTTTTGCTCCATGTACATTTCCACCAGTTCAGTTTGAATCATCCTTCCAAACAGCATTTTAAATCACGAGTTGTTCATGCAAAACTCATCAACTGTGACATGAGGAACAAGTGGTAACTCAACTACTGTTGAAAAATAAGAGTGCCTTTTAAAATACCCTCAGGTCTAAGTAACCTCATCCTTTTTTCCACTTGTTGGTTTTGGAAGTGTGGGTTTGGGTTTTTTTTGATTTTTTTTAAAGCAACTTGCTTGGATTTTAAGGAGGAAAGATTGAGTTCCAGAACTCTTGAGTTTCAGAACTCTAAGGAATAATTATTTATCCAAAAGCATTTGATTCTCTATTAACGTACTAAGTAAGTACCAGAAAAATCTCAGTTAGGAAGGAATTTTAAGCATGGAAAACAGAAATTAGCAGGGGTGGGAATCTCAATGATAGCTTCTTCCTCAGAACAAACATTCTCTTGTAATCTAGCTGGGCTATTGTTCAGTGAGTCACCTTCCTGTTCAGCAGAATGTCCCCAGTAACGGCAGCAACAGTGAAACTACTTGCTGTGTGGTGATAAAGTGCATTAATAACAGACTGACACTTGCAGTGATGGTAACAAACTGTTATCAGGACAAAGATTTGCGCTGTGCTGTGGCTGACAGCAGGTAAAAGCGAGCCAGAGTACAAGGCAGCTGGAGTTCCACGTACGTGGGTGTGCACTGAACACCACGCTCCCCCCGTGGGGACTGAGCACAAGAACTCCAGCCTCTCTGGGGTTTCTGTGACACTGCAGCACCACTCCATGGCCCTGAGAGGAGCACCACCTCCCAGCCACTCCGTTTAAAATGGAGGCTGCTGTTCCTGCTTAGACCTTTCCTTCGAGAGAATGGAGCTGCCAAGTGCTCCCATTGCTGTACCACGAACTAACACACCTGAGTCTTAAAAAGAAACAATTCCATTTCTACTAACAAACACTCACAGGGCTCACGAAATTACAGTTTTGTCTACATGACTCACTATGGCTGTTATATTTTCCAAAATATTAAATTTCCCTAATGTATAATATAAAGCCAGAATCTATGTCTTTAGAAGACAAAACTAATTTTTACTTCCACTTCACACTGCAATGCCTGTTACTGCAAATAACTCAGCTGACTCTGTAAGAGCACCAAGAACCTGCACTCAGCACACAGAAAACACCCAAGGGGCTGGGGAGTGAGGCCTCCCAGGGACTTGACAGGAAACACAGCACAGAAATGAAAATGAGAGCAGCTTACTCCTTGTGTAACACTGCAGTGCTGTATCAGCAGTGACATGACTTGAACTAAACCTCAAATGTAATATTCACAAAGACTCGTTTAATAATCCCCAGCAGCCATAAATCACAAACCAATAAAACACCATTTTAGACAAGGAAACAGCACTGCTGCTGTAGCTAACAGTTAATTTGATCATGGCCCAATGTTTCAGATGACACTGGGATGATGGATAATGGATAACTCTTTTTAACTCAGTTTTTTAACTCTTCTGTTTAAAAAGAGCAGAAATACTATGTGAAAATGCTTCCACTATTTCCATAATAAACAGGAGAGGACCATGTAACTTAGATAACACTGCACTAGGATTCCAATATTAAGTCTTCTTACTCTTTGCATAATTTTGGTAAAGTCATTTTACATAACTCTGCATAAATTTTTCCATCTTTAAATCAGCAATAACAATAGTGTCCTCCTTTGGGAATCACTCAGGTCTGTGAACTAATGCAGTGCATAACAAATTGGTGATTAATTACCATAGAATACATGCCAAGTCAAATAACACATTCATCACGGCATAAATGAAACCACAGAAGTCCCAGGCCTAAACACTAGATTTAGTGAAGGAAATGCTCCTCATTAAAAATGAGCAGCTTAAGAACAAAGTCCTTTTCTTACCTCATCACTATTAAGTTTCTTTGCCTTGAGTAGTCTTTGGGTTTTATCTTCATCTGAGCCTTCGTCGCTGTCAGAGGAGTAGATTCTAGCACGCTCCTCTGCATATTCCAGAAAAAAATAAAAAGACAAATACTTATGTTTATCTGAAACTGGTGAGGAAGAGAGGATATTAAAAATGTCTTACATTTAGTGCCACAAAATGTTTGCAGAACCTAAGTCCAGAGTACACAAAATAAACTTACGCAAACTGAATTAATGTCTCCTCATGTATCAAATGAACTGGCAGAATCCTATCTCACCAGGACTCTGCTGTGAAATTACCCTATCTGAATCACGCCTTATGGCCTTAACGACATGCTGTTAAGGTTCCTGATTACCTCTGATGCCACCTTTGTATCTGTTTTTGATAGCTGCCAGACTGATTGCGTCGTCCCCCTCGTCCTCCTCGTCGTAGCGGTCGGGCTCCAGGTAACTGGCGCTGAGCCCCCGCTGGTGCTGCTTCTCCCGCATCCGGCGCTGCTGCGACTCCCTGCGAATGGAGGCCCTCAGCCTCTCCTCTTCTTTCTGTCCAAGGACACAAGCACTATGCTGAGGGATAAAAAACACCCCAAACCATCTCAAGAGCACCTCTGTTGCTTCTGAAATAATTTCACAGCAGCGTAAAGGCTGCAAATATTCTCCTTGTTTTGTCATCTGCAAGGTTTAGCAAACCACACCCACGGCCTGTAAGTCTTGCTTAAAACTCCAAAGCATTACTGTTTTTCATAAATCATAGAATGTTCAAAAATGTCCAGCTATGCTACAGTTGTGATATTTTAGATTAAACCAGCAGATCAGAGAGTTCCATGCCACAATACCTTAATCATTTCTGTGCGCTGAGACTCTGGATCACGGCCTGCCATTGGCAAAATACGAATTTTCTGGGTCTTTGAACATCTGTCTGCCAGAGACAGAGTCATCTTCCTGTGAGTGGCACTGTCTGTAGAGTGTGGCCTGGTAAGAAATTGCTAAGGGTTAAGAACTTCTTTAAGGAGCATCTCCTTTTTCAAAAGACAATGGTAGGGCCAGCATACCTGAGATTTCAGAGATTCATCTGCACAAAAGCAAAAGCCATCACCCCTTTTTACAAAGTATGTACACTGTAACAGCTACTGGAGACATCAAGTCTTCTCTCAGTAAAATCACCAGTCCAGCCATTAACAGCTGGACTCAAAGATCTCTGAGGGTTTTTTTACCCTTAATGGTTCTACAATCCTACAACCTTTGACCCTTATCAACCTAAACATCCATCCTCACAGTTCACATCAGTATCTCAAGAAGCAATTGCCACCTTGATAGCAAGTGTGCATGACACAAAAGATTAATTTCAGGGAATAGTAATATTTTTTCTGATTCAAATAAGGACTTGCACATAAAAATGCAAATTAACACATATATATACATAAAAAACCAGTATGTAACATATACAATGCAGGAAATGGCACATTAACCTTCCCGACTTAGACACCTAATGTAGGACAAATCTTACTGAAAAACTGAGTTTATAAAACAGCACATTCTTACTAACCAGTGAAGCTCTGATGCTTTAATAACTGGTATATCTAATCTTTATAAACTAGTTACAGCACTTAAATGCAAAAATAGTATCAACATTTGATATAGAACAGCAGGTTTACCTGAAGGTTAACTTGGTCTTGAACACAGCCTGTCCTTGCAGACCTGTCCCTTGTCTGATGAACAAATGGTTGTGATCTCCTTGTAGCGGCGCCTTGTACACGTCAAAGACCTCATTGCCCAAGTGGAGGGACATGCTTAAAAGAGATTCCCACATCGGTCACTTGATAAAGCCACTGCAGTCTATTTTTTTGCCTAATTTCTAAATGGAGAGAGCCTTCATGCTTCCTTTTGATATCTAGCCAATAATTATATTTCAATCCAAACTAAGCAGAGCACAAACCTTTCAAAGCATTGAGACTAAAATAATTTGTACTGTGCAGAACTGAGGTCAAAGTTTGCTGACCTTCCAGTTTTGCATGCCACTGCAAGAACAAACTGCTTTACTTCAACAGCAGAGTCCAAACTAACCTTCCATCTGACCATTTAACTATCCGTGCATTGCTTTCTCTGATCTCGTTCCCTTCCTCATCTCGTCGCATCCGCCATCGTATTGTGTTTTCTACCTGTGGGGAAAAGAAACAAAACAGCTTTTCTAGCTCATAGTAAGGAATACTGCGGTAAAATATATTCTACACAGGTCCAAAATTGCAGTTAGAAAGGCTTGATAATTTGCGGCATGATGCAAAGAAATAAAGGTGAAAACTATTGCTTTTACTGGTGAAATGCAGCTGTCAAGCTTTTTAAAAATTTATTACTAAAATGGATCAACTTTCCTCAGTGCCCACACTTTCACAATCTGAAAACTCAAAACACCATTCCAAAAGATCTGAAATAAGACTTTGAAGAAAAGTGCCTAGGTGAGTGTAAAAGACAAAAGGAAAATTAGTATTATACCTTGAGTTTTAACCTAGTTCTACCCTCTTCATCAAGCATCTCCTCATCTTCAAATTCATCTTCATAATACTGGGGATCAAAAGGTCTGCAACAAATTTTACAATACATTCTTTATTCTTCCAAGAAAATTAATCCAGATTATTCCAGAGTTGAGCAAGTTATCAGGTGCTTGAGAGGTTTAAATTATCCCGTGCCCACAACAGCAGGCACTGCAGTGTGGGACAGCCCTTTCTGCAGCCAGGAAATTCACTGCACGCATTCCCACCCTGGGGGCCCGACCCAAGTGTCCTCTCTACCATCAGTTACAGGGTAACATTCACATCCTCTGTGTGCTTCCAGCTGAAAAAGCAAGTCTGCCTCAGAAAATACTGTTTCCTTAGTATCAGCATGACGAGGTCAGGGTTAAGAGCGGAACAAAAAATATACGAGATCATACACAGAAAATAAAACAAAAGAAATATCTTATAAATGAGGTGACTTGGGGATTTTCTAAGACCGAAATCTTTGTTCGGCTTTTTGGTTGTTTTTATTTCAATCTCAAAACCAATCAGAAAGAAAGGAAGATGAGATGGTTTTTCCTCTCTTCCTTCAAAAAATCCGGTGACTGTGAGGGGAGTGAGTGGGGGGAACCCTTTCCCTAACCTCCTTCCTAACAGTTCCTAGGCTGCCGCAAGGGGAAAGTGACAAACAGACTGCTACTGTACAGCTCTATTTTCAGTCCTGTCTGACCCCAAACATCACCAGGACTTCTCTCGCTGGTAGCAGACACAACCTGGATTTTGAACAGTTCTCCCTTGAAACGGCCTGGAGCCCCAAGCCAGGGAGAACGACTGAGCTGAGGTGTGCCACAGACAAGGCTGTGCTGCCAGCTAAAGGTGCACCTCAGGAACAGAGCGAGGGAGCTGCTCAGCAAAACACTCAGATTTAACAGCATCGTGCTGCAAGGGCTGAAGGAGGCCTTTAGGGTCAAACCTAACATCACAAACAACTCTAATAATTTATTTTGCTGCTCCTTATGCATTCCAGTAAATGAATTCAGTTTGGGTTAGGTGAATAGGAGAACAAGTAACCAGCCTCTTCATATTTAAATGGTACATTTAACACACACAAATAAAAATGGCCTTATTCTGAAAATCAAAATGTTGTTTTTAACCAGTGAAAAGTGCATAGAGGTCCTGTGCATTTGCCTTTCACGTCTCTGAGAGTCTGAACTCATGCTTAAAATTCAACTGATAGTATGTGCTTTCAATTAAACTGTGGTTTTGTCTGGTTTTTACAGACAATAAGTTATTCAATCAAGCTGAAGCCCAACTTCATAATAATATTATCTGGCTAGAAAACGACCGTCATTACTATTGACTAATCACAACCAAAACTATGCATCTTAATGTCAACAGCTTTAAATAGGCCAAACACATTTAACTGTATTACTAAACAAAAGCAATACAGGGAAACACTAAAATACCTTATTTAACGTGCAATTACCTGGGCTCCACACTGAGGAAATTGGGCAGCTTCACAAAATACAAATCATTACCCAAGTCTGTGTTTACTTTTGGTATTTCTACCTCTATTCTGGTCTCTGGAATAGGCTCTTCTTCCTGCTGTTCTTGACTCAGTCCATTCTCATCCTAACGAAAAAAAATAACAGAAGTGCAAGTGAAAAGAGTCTACCTGGCTACTGCTGCTCTAATAATTACATTTTGCTTAAAGAAAAGTCATCCATAGGCACAGAGAGATCAGGAAGATTCGGATAAAAGAATTCAGACATTTTCATTAAAAGCAATTCAATTCAGCATTTTCATGTGCCACTTAAAGTGATTTTAAACTCGGTGCAAGCTCAAGAGACCGAGGACAGTACAGAACAGCAAAGGAGCCAACAGAGTTTTCAGCTGAGCGCTGGAGACTCTATGGGGGACACCTTCTACAAGATCAAAGAAGTTACTTTTATCTATTATCAACAGAAGATGAAAAACTATCATCAAAATAAAAACATTCCTCAAACAGCTGCAACAAGGTACCAGAGACAGCTATGGCTTCGTGTTTCACTTGGTAGCAATCGATACTATTCTTCCTATTTCTTCCGAGCACAAAAAGCAGAGCAGGGATGGGGGAAGGCAGATAAATGAATCCATCCAATACTGTTATGTATAAAACGCTAATAGTTCTTTCAGCTGGGGCAAAATTATCTGTAATGCTACTTTAATGCCACTACTCTTTTCTTCCACTAAAACATTACCCAACTCAATTGGTGTTCTGCATTTCAGAGTGAATGGTGTGTTAATTATCTCAGAAGTCACGTCCACTTACAATGGGCTGTCCTGGGGTTGGTGGCTTGTCTTCTCCATCACTCCCTGAGGAAATGTCATCGGCACCTCCAAAGAGATCCATGACATCTGCATGCTCTTCAGCAGAAAAATTACAATTTTAAACCACACGTATATATGCACACACAACCCTAACGCAAGATTTATTTATCAAATAAGGAAATCAATTTGAAAAATGGCAACAGAAGAGAACAAGATAATCCTTATTCAAGTAACTGAATAAAAGTGAAGAAATTTCATTACACATTTTGGAGGCTTTACTTCTCAGAACACAAACACCTCTTTCTCAGCCAGCTAAACCATCACAAAACACAGTACAGGTTCCCTGGGCTGCTCTGATTAAAGGAACCCTTTTTTAACATCTTTCAGTAAAAATGCATGAAAGAACACTCGCAGAAGAGAAGACCTGACAGAGCTAAGTGGAGAGGATCAGCAGGAACAGAGCGCGTGCCTCCCCCACAGAATTCCTGATGGCTGTTTTGTTATTTCCACGGCACCGCACAGCGAACGCCACCAATTCTATCAAGCCCTGTAGCTGATGGATGGCACACTCAAGAAGAGGATGAAAGGAACCAAAACCCCACAAAACCCCCCCACCATTTACCTTTCTGCCCTTCTGTGTCACTCTCTGCTTCTGAGTCCGATGCAATTGGTTTCTTTCGCTTCATTCGCAGAACTTCGTCCTCGCTATCGCTGCCCCTTGCAGACTCTACTAAGGAGCACAATTATTCTCAGCAAATTAACAATTTCGGTCCACAAATTTTAAAATTCCTCTGTATTAATAAGCTCTAAAAGTGCTGCATAAAAAAAAAATTACAAAGACGACTGCAGTTAAAAGCAACGCAATTACAATGCCTTTACATTGAAGTTTCAATCTTTTCAGGCCAATGTAAACAAAACAATAAACAGAGACCAAACCAGCACCAAATCATTATATCTGTATTCAGTCCTACCAGATTTGTGCTCTTGCTCCTCCTCATCAGAGTGCTGGGCCCGTTCCTCATCATCAGAGTTCTGAATCTTCTCCTCGTCAGACCTCTGGGCCCTTTCATCATCATCAGAGTTCTGCATCTTCTCCTCATCCGAGGCCTGTGGCCTTTCCTCATCATCAGAGTTCTGCATTTTCTCTTCATCTGAGTTCTGGAGTCTTTCCTCATCATCAGACACCTGTGGCCTTTCATCGTCATCCGAGTTCTGCACTTTCTCCTCATCGTCAGAGTTCTGCTGTCTCTCCTCATCGTCAGAGTTCTGCTGCCTCTCATCATCATCTGACTGATCACTTTTGTCCTCCTTGCCCCACTTCTCATCCTCTGAGTGCGCTTTCTCAGAACCATCTCCCTCTGAATGACGGCTGCCTTCATCTGAGCCATGCTCACGGTCATCCTCATCGTCATCGTGGGCAGCCTCGGAAGCGCTGTGCTGCTCCCCGTCCGACTGCTCGTTGTCCTCGTGCTCAGAGTGCCCCGAGGCCTCGGAGCGATTGTAGGACCTCTCCGAGTGGTTGTCGCTCCCCGAGTGATGGGATGCCCCTTCATCCTCGCTGTCATCTCCAAATAACTCCTTGTTACTGGGTTTTATTGCCTCCCTGTCATCGTCCTGGTCACTGTCGCTCCCAGAAGCGTTGCTCCCAGAGCCAGCATTTTCCTGGTCGGAATCCGAATCAGATCCAGAATCGGAATCTGTAAAACAAACATCACCCTTTCAAGAGTCAGGATGCCCCTATGAGGATGTACATGAGACGATGTGTATTGCTTTAACAAAAACCCCCGAAAACACAACCCAAACCCCAGGGAGAACCTACAGAGAACTGTAAGCAAGACCAACACAAGTTACCGAGAACAGTAAAATAAAATGTCTGCTAATAAAGGCACAGCCAAAGAAAGGCACAATGAAAAATGCTGGATGCCCCATAAAGCTTCAAACTACAAGATGTGATCTAAGATTCTAAAACTGTAGAAAGAATAAGGAATTACACAAACGAAGATAACAATCGAAACAGTGAGGGCTTAAACAAGTAACTATATAGACGTGGCTTATAAGATCCTACAAATCCAAAACTGTCACTCTGTATTTAATCCAAATCATCTACCCAGGGAGGTTTATGACAATGGAGCTACTCCTCAGTGCCGAGGCTGCTGAACGCGGCTTCCGACAGCAAAATAAAAGAATACCTGCCTTGAAAAGTAATTTACAGGAACGCAGAAGAGAATTTTGAAAACGCCAGAACTTAAACCAGAAGGTGTTCCACCGTTCCCAGAACTCGGCTGCAGCCGAACAACCTCCCCTGCAGGCACCGACCCCCCGGACCGCGGCTCCGCGCCGCCCGCCCCGCTCCCTCCCGCTCTCCTTCCCTGCCGCCCTCGCCCGGGGGCCGCGGCAGAGGCGAGACGGGGCGGGCGGCGCGGTCTGTGGCGGGGGCACCGCGGGCGGAGGGAAGGAGAGAGACAGAGCGAGAGAGAGAGAGAGAAGCCCCCAGACCTTTGTGCTCGGGCTCCGAGTCCGCGTCGCTGCCGAACAGATCCGCCATGTCGGCCATGGCGGCAGCGCGGCCCCGCCGGCGCCGCTCAATGACGTCACACGGAGCGCCGCTCGCGCGAGGCGCCCCCAGCCCGGCGGGCGCCGCCNCTCGCCCCGCCCCGCCCCGCCCCTGTGCTGAGGGAAAGCCGGCCCACAGCGCAGCGCCGCGTCCCCTCAGCGCCGCCGCTCGCTCGCTGCCCCGCGGGGACGGAACGGCGGTGTTTCGGTATAAACACAAGGGGTTCAAGCAAGTCAGTGCACTAGTAAAAAAAGGAAACAAACAAAACCCCAAAGCCACAAGAAGAATACAGTACTTTAATCATCCAAAACTTAGTAACTGTTTTACAATCTGACAGCATATAGTGCTGATATGCTAAAATACTCAGTATATGTTTCCCCAACGGAAATTTAAATTGAACACTCGCTCGTTTGTAGCTTACAAACGCAGGATTACTCAAGCTGTAGAAAGAATGAGGCTATTTCTTTAAAATACAAGAGTAAATAGGTAATTGCTCTGAAAGATAGGTTATGTTTCCATGCTTAGCTTGGAACCAACAGAATCAACGTATGCGGTCATTTGATTTCTGCATTAAGCCAGGAAAATAATCAGTGAGAAAACAGTATCTCTTTTGGAAAAAAGACCTTGTGTTTATGGTAACTGGCTATCGAAGTAATACCACTCCTGCACTCACAATCAGTGAAGTCATACACAGGATCTCACCACACTCGTGGCGTTACATCAGTGTTCATTTTGTTGAGATTGTTGAAGATCCTGGCTACAGACTGAATTTCTTCATTTATTCCAAAAAGGATACACACTGCAGGCACAAAAGTGATTGCTTTTAACTGTTCCACGCACCATGCCAAAGGCCTTGCAACAATTTGGATGATTAAACCCTTCTGACTGAAAAAACCAAGTTTTCCATGCCCAGCCTGTCAGGTATCTGTCCTGAAAGTCAACAAGCAGTCAAATTTTTAGCTGCTGTCTACAGACCTAAACTATTTATTAGGGTCCAGTACTATCATCTGTGACAGGACACCTGTGAGCTGCAATTTAAAAGGCCCTGCCTTTGATTGGAATATAAATAATTAAACAGCCAAACTTGATTTAGTTAAAGTAAGAAAGAGATTTGGGCTATCATTTCCATAATCCAGCCTTTCAATTTTCTCCTTCATTTTCAAGTAGGAGATAACTGCCTAATCTTGTTAGGTAGTGATAAAATAACTCATCATAGAATCCCAATATGTGAACAGATTCTGCGAACATGCAGCCCTTCAACAAATGAAGGAAGACATTACAGCCTGTTTTTTTGACACAAAATGATTATGGTGCCTAGCAAATAAAAAGTAAAGTACAGCTTTAGGCAACTCAGCACATGACATGCTTTGGCCACGTTTATACAGCACTGTCTGTAAAAAGACATTTAACTTGTGACTGTATGCATATTGTATTAGAACTATTTCAAAGTTTATTTAAAAATCTAAGAAGTTCTTGAAAATTTACAAAAGCCCAAACCAAAAGAAGCCCTTTTTTTCACTCCTCAGAACACTTCTAGTGTTGTTTCAAGGTTGTAGTAAGTGTAGTCTTTGGTTTTAACTGAATTATCTCCAACTTGGTTTCAGAGCACATATTTATTTGTAATTCTAATAAAAGGCCGATTTAGAAATAGGGGAAAAAATTTTCTTCCACAAGTATAAACCAGTTATATACATCCTTACTGAAGGCACTATAGTTCAAAATTCTCTGTAAAGTTGCAGTAAAATTTGAAGCCACCTCTGGAATAAAGTCTGCCTTTAAAGATCCAAAACAAGATTTGCAGCAAATTACAATGTGGGCACAGTGTCAGAGACTTGCTCTGTTAAGTTTTTATAGTATATACAACCTGATGCAAGAATCTCAGTCCAGTATGTTTTCTACAAATAAATGCTCACCACATTATGATCTTTGGATGAAAATAGTTGTCAGTTGAATTCTCCGTTGCTATAAATACAGCCAAGCAGTCCCGTAGAACATTTTTGTAATCTCAAAGCAAACTAGTACAAGACAGTCCAAACAGACCTACACCAAAGCCTCCAGATTTTCATATTTCAAAGTGTACTGTGATTACGTACAGAAGTTGGAGTGATTCTTCTTGCCTTACTAGTCTGCTTATAGAACTTTAAACACTTTAATGATGACTATGCCCTAGAGATTTGACACTACATATTGGTTAGTTTTTGCATGTCTTAGGTAGTGTTTCAACATCAAGACAGATATAGAATGGAAAAACCCTTTCTTAAAAGTATTATTTCAATATTAAAAACTGTTAGATTTGTATGAAGTACAAACACAGTTTAATGTAATGCAACTTAGGTCAGCGGTCTTACAGCTAAGGCTGCTTTTCCTGTACAGTTATGCAGAATTTTAAATACAATTGTGCACTATTTCTAGAGAAATCGATACTTATGAATGTAGATAAAATTTTTTAAACAAAGAATATAAACTAAATAATGGTGATGAACATAGGAAATTAGTCTAAAAACGTATCCAGTTTAGATGCAGAGCAAGATAAAGTTATGGGTTCTTTTGCAAAAGACTTTTAAGGAATTAGGTGTAACAGAAAAACTCTCATTTTGCAAGGCTCCCGCTTTTCTTTTTCTTTTTTTGCAAGGCTTCCACTTTTCTATTAGTCCCTCTAATCTCTTGGGAGAAGTCCTTAGCCAATTTATTTTTGTTTGGCTTAAAAGCATGTCTTTGAACTTGATCACAGTATCAAGAACTAATAAAAAATAAAACAGTAGAATTACAAATAACATTGCTGTGAAAGAGTTCTCTTCAGTGCACATGAACAAAGCTGAACAGCTCTATACAACGAATCCAGCTGCTGGGTGAAGAATCCCTTATCACTACGGCATTGTTTTCAGGAATATAAACACCCCTCCACGTAAATATGCACCCCCACATTTTCTTACAAACACTTCAGTTGGGTCAGTATCTGCCCCATGATCTTAAATGCCCCATTCTTTGACTACAGACAATTATACCATTGATTTGCAATTACATTTTTAGTAGAAAGCACAGCCAAAGTCTTGAAATACAAAAAAAGTTCTTAAAAAAAACCCAATCAAAAACTACAGTACAGAGCCTGGCGCAGTCACTGTGTCTCCATCCATCCAAAATCCGTGCTGCCTACCAGCAGATGATTACATTGCTTTGCTTTAAAAGGAATGGGGTTTCCAGTCTTTTCCCTTCTAACCCAGTCAACGTAGTCCAAGATTGCCAAAGCCCACGGTGCTGACCGTGCTGACTCCACAGTTCTGACATCAGCTTTGCTAATTGTCTCCTTCAACCCTTCTCTTGCGAACTGGAACAAGAGAGACAAGAAAAAAAAGATGTTTGGCTATATTAGCATTTCAACTATTTTTTGTATTTCTGTAACATGAACAGTTACTTTGCCACATGAAGGGCCACAGATTAAGGTAGCTAACACTTAGTGTTATACAGCATTTTAAGCAAGTAAGCCGAGTTTATCGCCTTATTCACAAACAGTTGCAAATATTTGCAAGGAAGGACCTGTGGGAAACATTAATCATCTTATGTCTGGTAAGCAGATTTAGCCAGTATTCTTTTTTTACAGTTTTTGCAGTTTTTCGGTGGTGAATTTAATTTACATGGCTTCAAAAGAAACACTACAAGAGTTTCACAGTATATCTAACACAATTTATACACACACAGAAGACGTTACAATCAACAGCCTAAAACCTTCCACTTATTAATAAAAACATTCAATTGTCAGAAAATGCAAGAGCAATAAAAATTTGTGAATAAAGTAACTAAAAGCTCACATGCTATTTAGACTTGAGAATATGTGAGATTGACTGAATGACTGGAGTTCTCCTCAACATTTGTATTATTTCTGATGTTTTCTTTTCACACTATCAAATTATGTTTTCCTTTTCTGCGCAGATAAAACAAATGACACTGAAGGTTTTAGAATTTTTACAGGGCATCTCCATTTTGTTTAAAAAAGTCAAGCAAGCACACCTATGTAAGAAGAAAGCGATTCTGTTCTCAAATCTACTCAATGCAAAGTAGGTGGCAGAAGTTACTCATACCTGCTTTCATCAAACTGCAAGAACAGATGAAAAGGATTTCCAGCCCTAGACTTCTCCAGTCATGCAGTTAAAAGGAACATGTACACAGACAAAGAACAGGGAAGTGGTACAACACAGTGTGAGCAAGGAAAAAGGAGATGCAGACATTTTTTTAGAAGAAACGTACAAAGAGAGAAATGAGAGACTTCGAACATCTCGGTTTCAGCGCTCAATACCCAAGTGGGTACTCAGAGTAACCTTCTCTGTAGCTTCAGGGCTGGAGAGATGAAAAGGTATTTGCAGAAACTTTTACTTGCATACTCCAGACTAAGAAAGCAAAGGAAAAAAGGCAAGATATCAATAGAAACATGGATTTCCAACAGTCGAGCACTAAAAAGAGAACTAGTGAGAGGGGAAACCTTAGAATGTCGTGAGACACCTGCAGCATTATGACAGAAAACCCAGCTGGTTTAGAATCTATTTTGAGAAACAGATATGCAGTGTCTGAGTGCCTTTCTTATCTCTGTGTGCTCTATTCTAGTTACTCATCCATATCTTTCAGAACTATTCTCCTCCACTTTTATCTTTATTCAGAGGGGAATCAGATTGTTAAACCAAATTCCATTTTCCTATGTCATTCCCTCTAATATATTCTTTAACTACTGCTACTACTACTAAACAGCCTGGCCCATTTTCACACTGATGAGAGGTCACCACAAAGCATCTAGAGCCAAAAGATTTAATTAAATAGAGATTTAAAATGCAGTTCTATTTAAATAGATGGATATTATTTTGTAGTTGAGTGCTTCAAGTATTTGACAGTATTATACAAATGACTTCCTTTCATGTGCTATGTTATTAACCAATTTTCTGCTGATCCACTTAATTAGGATTCTAACTGACGAGCTCCAACAAACCTGAGTGCAGCACATAAAGATGCCCCTGCTATCAGCTACCTGTAAGAGGCACAGATGGCACTTGTGCATGAACAGAACCACCAGGGCAGAGATTAGCCAGTCCCAGCCTCTGTAGGTGACAGTATGTTCAGTTTCCTCTCTCAAGCATCCCAGTGACATTGGGATACTGGCACAGAACAGGGCATCCTACACTGTTAATTTCAAGTACTGCTTTTAAAAAAGAAATTAATCTTATCTGAATACAACTGAACTATCAAAACTATTGTTTTCACTTCCTTTGCCACAACTCACATGAAATTTGAATGCTCTTGTTCTAGACTATGCTAAAACTCCTCAGCTCATGAACCTGAACACCCTGCAACAAAATAGAGAACATCAAGCAGCAACAAAGTAGTAAGAGTACAGCACAGGAGAAACCCAAAACTGATCTACTAACCTTGTGCTATCCTGGTTTCGTCAAGGGAGAAGGAGAATAACCAGCCACTTTTAAAGCCTGTGCCACACACACATTCAGTTAAAAACGACAGGTCTTACCCAAATCATTGTTTTTTGTGATAGCTGCAGCTGCCCTGGCTCGAGGTCCCTGTTGTGTGAAATGGTATCCAAATTTGAGGATCTTAGTGTTTTCTTCAAGCATATTGGCAATTTCTACTTCTGCAGCTGTGCCCAGCTGCTGCCTCTGTTAAAATAAAAGGTACACAAAGACAACAGAGCTTAAGTGTGTTCATGCTGAAAGAGATCAGAATACTTTCCCCAGATCAGTCAATAAACACTCAGCTTCATTCTGGTTAATCGAGTAGGCAGAAGGTCATAAAATATGTTTGTACATTTTAAAGCACAAGGAAGCACAGAAATGACCAGGAATCAACCTCAGCTGGATGCTTCTGACAATCTTAAGGGCAATTATTGCTGGTGATAAGATAATTAAACATAAAATATTTGAAGAGTTTATCACAAGCTGTCTTCTAAAAATATTCAGGCATTAGGACTGGCTGGCTTTAGCTGTGGTATCACCACCACCTCACTTACCTGATTATCAATTTTGATCTCTGTCAACGTTTCATTGTCTTTCAGTGCATCAACCAGTGCCAGAATTCCAACTCCAGTGATGAAGTTCGATTCTATGTTTAAACTTTTTAATTTTGTGTTTACTCTCAGCATATCTGCAAGAGCCTTTGAATATAAGAAAGCATCATTAAACTTTTGGATTTTGCTGCAGTACCTCATAGGACACAGCAATAACCACTTCCACTAACTAGTTCCACAGAAGCAGCAAGTTCAGAGACGCAAGGTGTAACTTTGCAAGCTTTCCCTTACTGGGACTGAGTCTTCAGCCAGGCATTACCTACATCCCCTTTCTAAATAGCATTCAGTCAAGAGAAGGCCTGTCTTTCTCTTGTTACAAACTAAAAAGCTACACAGAATACAAATTGTCTGAAATCAGCATATTGGACCAATTCCATTTTGTAAGCCTTCACAGCACACAACGAGGAATGCAGGCTGCTAAGCAAAGGCCAAAGAAAGGGCGTTAGTCAACTCAAAGGAGAATTAGATATGGTTAATTTGTAAACAGGAGATCCGACTTTCAAAATGCTTTTGTATACAGGTTTGGCAGCAAGAGGTAAAATTTGAAGCTCTAAGCACAGTACCAGCACGTAGCTAAAAGCACTTTTATACCTGATGTTATTTCTGAGAAAGGAAGAAAACAGGAATAGCTAACTGCTTAGTTTGCTGTCAGAAAAATCATACCCTTTGAATTTTTTTTCTATCAAGTCACAATACAAAAAAACCCAACAAAACCACACCCAAGAAAAGAAGCCATTATGGATTTTTATTACACATGTTTTAGTCCTGCTGAACAGAAACTTTTAAATTGACCCAAACCCAAAGCTTTCAAATGCTCATTTGTACATTTAAGGGAGTCTTTCAAACTAGTTGCTTTTTTCCTAATTTCAATTTAAAACAAGTGCAAGGAATTGTCCTGACAACAAATAGTTTTGTTTTCTTACCTCTTTATTTGCAATTAAATAAGGTACTACTTTAATTCAATATATATTCCATTTTATATTCAAAAAACCAGGACCTGACAATAAATTACTTTCAATTGTATCAAACTAGATACTTGGACTAATATTATGCTTTATATACCAACGTTTTAAGCCAATCTTTGGTAGCAGAGAGATCGAGAAACAGGTATTTTACAACTTCAACTAAAACTCTAGTTAGCTGAAAAATATTGGGGTTCCTTTAAGTCCTCAAATGTGCTTCTTGTAAATTAATTTTGAATAAACTACTGGCTACTGGAATGAACACCAGGAACTAAACAATTAGGAAAGAAAGAAAAAAAAGAAGGAGGTTAGCAAACTGAAAAATCAGGGAAAAGGACTGGAAAAAAGAATTCTCACTCACACATCTGAGGCATTGCTGCATAGTAAGTTACCGGTAATCATTTACCAACTTTGATACAACAAAGGTTTGTTAAAGAAACCATACTTTACAGTGTAGCAGAATGGAATAATTTTCATCCCTGAGTATTTAACCTGGATTAAATTCAGTCCCTTACCATTGCCTTTCCATCCTAACTTCCCTCGCACCCCACTTAAAGCCGTTATCACGAGTACTTACAACAGCAACAGGATCATTGCTTCGGGTGGCTGCCAGGCTAAAATTCTTCACATGTGTGTTGGTTTCTAAGGCTTTTGCAAATTCTTTCAGCGTTGGAATTGGTATGTTCTTGAATTAAAAATAGCATTTCACTCTCTTGAGATGCACAAGTTTATCCCCTCCCCCAGCTTCTCCCATTATGTTATCCTCTCTACAGCAAAATGCCCTACAGCATTAACCACCGCTGGTCTCCAGTGCTCTCACAGCGAACACCTGCCCTGGGATGTGACGGCTGCAAGAGCCACCAATTCTATAAGGCAATCATTTTTACAGTGTAGTAGCAACCAAGCCTAAAATGAATAACTTTAGAGAATTATTTAGGGTAGCAAATATCTCAGTTTATTGTATCAGAAACTTTGATCTGTTGCCTTTTTAGGCAGTTGTTTTGGCTAGCATTTACCTGTTACACAGTATTCTTAAACCATGGATTTTATTTCTCCCCTTCAGTAAGGGGAACAAGTAGCCTTGGCTGCTGGCAAGGCTGTCACTGCTGTCTGCACTGCACATCAGGGGGGCTGCAGTTCCGGTTTCTTTCAAGCAAATACACAAAAGCTTGTCACGTGTGAAAACACAACTGTTACACTTAAGAGCAGAAGCTGCCCTAACTTCCAGCAGCCCTTTTGTACGAGAATCAGAGGGATGTCAGGCACAAATATCCCTTTGCAAACTGAGAAACTGAGAGCACATTGCTTCATCACGGACAAAGGATTCAACAAAGTAGCTGACTCCATGATAATGAACTGCTGGAAGTGTTGCCAACTTGGCAGCGACAGAAATCTGGGCTGGCAGTGGGAAAGTCTAAGACTTTTTAAATACACATTTGGCAAAAGAAACCAAGATGGCTTATCGGTTTAGCTGCAGGTTCTGAGCTTATACACTCTACAACATTTAGCAGAAAGATTGCTGTACTTAGAATAAGCCTATCGTGCTCTCTTGGAGAGTTTTGCAGCTTGGAGAGTTTTGCAGCTTGAAGTGTCTTCTACTGAGACAAAGCAGCATATTTACAGCAGCCTTCAGGTAATTACCTTAATGTTGTTTAGATTAACTTCAACAAGACGAGAATCATTATCTTTAATCCTTTGCAGTGTCTCCTCCACATTTGTGGGATTTGGTGGTTCATCAAAAACAGGCAACATTTTTTCACCTTTTACTATATCTGAAAAGTAAGGCATTTAAACATAATCAAATAGTTTGCATACATTCACTGTGAATAAATGATATACATACTAAATTTACTGTATTAAATATTTAATACAGTAAATTATTTACTGTATTTAAAGATCATTTCATCAGTCTTTACATCTCTCCCCTACCAAAAAAGCAGAACAGCCTCTCCTGACCACATTTTCATAAGGCTCAATTCTTTTTCAGAAGTCCTCACAGCCTTTCTGCTCTTTTTCAGAAAGCACATAGGAGTTACAAACACAAACAGAAAACCTAAAAACCAACACACACAGTGCATGCTTATGCCTACTTTTGTCACCAAAAAGTGCCTTAACTGCAGAGGACATTTTAGTGTGCATATATTTTAATTCCACTATTGCCAGAACTCAACTGGCAATGTTATAGGCATACACATTTCCAGACTAAGACTTAAGAGTCTAAAAGAAAGTTGGTGCAACAGAAAATAGTTAATGCTATAGGAACTGTGTGCAGTACAGAGAATTGGCTTTTCTAGCACTTGTGTACACACTTACTTGAGAAGCTGTCTTTGTCAACCCCGTTACTGCTTCCTACTACATCACAGAACTGATTGTTTGTTATCAAGTTGGACATTCCCAGTATTGCTGTGAAAGGAAAAAAAGAAAAAAACAAAAACCATTTTTACTGTTCCTGATTAAATCAGCTCAGATGCAGGGTTCCTTTAAATAACAAAACCTGATGTTTGTACAACATCCAGTTATCAGTACAAAAAGCTATTCAATATCTTTGTCATTTGAAAAAAGTAGAAAAAATGATTACTTATGGACATTTTAGTTGACTTTCACATCTTACAAAGTTCTGACCTCATGAGGTTCAAGCATCAAGGTTAAAAAGTGCAGCTCAATCACAAAACGAAGCTTTAGGAATACAGGCACATACCAACACATTGTTATACACAAGAAAAAGCAGTCACGTACACATCAAAAACCAGCCAGTCTGAGGAATGGATTTAAAGGTTTCGAGTTTGAAAATCAGGTATCTTTTGCAGGCCAAAATAATTAACTTCCTCACAAATTATCACAGATCAACAAAGGTGAAATGCTTCACGCAAACTGGCTAACAACATAATCTAGTTTCTATCACAACTACAACATCCTGTAGTCAGATCAATACACTACCACGTTAATTATAGATCTTTCTTGTCTAAATATGTACCAGCCCATTCACACGTCAAAAAAAACTCACCTGCAAGGTCACCTAATTCTGTGTCTGTGGCACTGGTCAAGGCTTCCTCCAGTTCTGGATCAAGAGAGAATTTTTCTTCTGCGAAGGACTGTACAGGCTTTTGCTTGGGGATGAATATTTTCCCTGGAGTAAAAAAAATGGAAAGTCTGATGTCACTTTGTCTCATAGAGCTACTTATCTTTAAAATACTATGTACTTAAGGAATACATATTACATCATACCCTTTGAATGAGAACCACAGACAACATAAAGGTTTCTTCTGTTGCTGCAAGTCAGAGATGAGGGAAGAGCATAAGCAGGAATAAATTTTCAGGAGTCTGGATCATGATTCCAATCTTATTTGTTTCTCCTAAGGATTAGAAAGTAACATATAAACCTCCATTATACATTTTAAACAGTCTAGAAAGACTGTAAGAAAGATTTAGTACGACTAGAGAATAATGAGTTTCCTCTCAAGGGAGAAAGGGACCCAGGCAGAACTGTAATCTGAATGTCAGAGAGAGAAAATCACAGAATTATCTGAAATCACACACCTAACTATTCACTGCAGTTTTTACACCATACACAATATTTCTGATCTCAGATGTTCACCTCAGTTCTGAAGCAAAAAAACCAAAGCTGCTTGAGAAAGCCATGGTTTGTGAACAGCACAAAACATGGTAACAGATTTCTCTGCCAGTGACACTGCTTTCTAAAATGGTACTTAGAAAGCTCATCGAAGATTCAATGGCAAATGAAGCAAGAGTAATATTACATTCTGCACCAACTTTTTAGTTATTACAGGCAAGTAATGGGAAAACTTATTTTGGAACACATGCATTGTAAGTAGAGGTCTGTGTAGTCACCGTAATTCCTGCATACACCTTCAACTGGAAAGTTAGGGGAGGAAATCAGAATGTGAGAAAGCCTTTCTAACAGTTCAGCTGTGAAGGGCCTAGAACTGGCCCTTCAGAACAACGAAGTCTTCCACTGGGTAAGAGGCAGGACAGGTGAGGGGTGCTTAGGTTCAGGACAAATTAACATGGCAACCAAAAGTTCCTGTACAGATGCATTTGAGAGAAATCGTTCCCAACTACACAACTGCGAATCAAATCTTAACAGCTATTTAAGGTTCAAGGTTCTCAAACTTTCCAAGCTGCCTGAGCTATCAGCAGAAAGAGCTATAGGAAAGGAGTTTCAACTTCCTTTTGTTATTTCCTGGGGTAGGAAGTGGTGTTGATAACTGTCCTATGAAGTCTCAGTCCTAATTCAGGAGCCCGCCCTCTGCCATATCCATAAAAGTAAAAAGTATTTCCACACAGGAATCATCCTCATCCCAATGTCCCAGTTACAGAGATAGCAGGTGGAGTTTAGCACTAGAGGTGACCCAAAATCGTGTATTCCATATCGTCCCTAGATTAGAGTAGTTTGTGGTTCATTTTCCTTTTAAAGGAAGTTAATGCCTTCCCACTAGCACATGTTACAGAGAAGCACATCAGGTTTTTCTCTGACAACACAGTCTGATGACCGAGATCTGTTGCTAGCAACACGGTATTTTTGTTCCTGGGTTGCTATCCCTTTGGAAACTTGTATAAATGGTCATTATCCATATTTAGAAGCAGAAAATAAACCCCCTTACATAACTGTATTGATTGCAAACAGTAGTTAAGTGCAGCTGACATGCATTACCACCCATACCTCAGCTTTGATGGACAGTGCAAAAGAAACTGCTGGTGGTGATTCAGGATTAAAAGAAAACTTCCATAAACTGAAGGTTTACATAGCAAACGTTTCAGGTTGTTTTGATATAATTGATGCAGTACATTTCTAGCAGTTTATTTTACCAGCATCACCTACTGGGGAGAGATTAACCTTCAACTTAAACTGTAGTTTTTAGAAGAGATGCAAGAATGTTTGACAAGGTTTTCATTAATCCATGAAACACTCTGAGCAGCATACACATGATCTAAAGCCATTCAGTAGCTATATTTGTGTTATTTTCCCTCAGTAATATGGTCTAGAAAAAAGGTGAGGATTTTGGAGTACAAGGAAGGAGGGACAGTGGGATGTGAGCACCTGAGCCTTCATTCAGCCATCCTATTTGCAGCATCAGTGCAGCACAGTGAGAGCAGGAGAAAGAAGTTGATCTCAATTAAAACCAAGTCGGCAAAAATGTATTTTAACCTAGTTTAGCCTTGTGGGATGCCTAGTTCATCCCACCCGTGCTCACAAAAAAAGAACTACTTTTCCTGATGTTGCTTTTCAGTAATTCTTAAATTCGTAGGTTAGAAACGTCTGGTTCAAAGACTTGCTTCCTAAGAGTAATACTAAACTTATCCATACGTGCCTGACTCTTAAGAAAACCTAAAGAGAGTGAGAAGTACATTCAGTTTTTAATAAGGCAAAAATGTTAAAAGCCACTGCCCTCCAGAAATGTTCACTGCAGCCAACTCCAGTCACACGAGCGGGGTCAGAAGCAGTTTTTGTTATAAAACAGGTCACACCCTTGTCTACATAATTTCTCATTCATTGGCTTCGTCTCATCCTAGACCAGAATTCAGAAGTTTACAATGCACACACAAAAGTAGGTCCTTCCCCACTCCCCACTTCTAGTGATGGATTTACTTCCAGAAGGATAAGACCCCTGTGTCTCTGGGGACAATGATCTAACTCAAAGCCTGCTGCCAATACAGTTCAGCAAGTCCCTCCCCCCTTACTAATGCAAGCTTTAAATAAAACCAAAAACCACTACGCATCTGTGCAGCCCACGAGATGTGCAGCCTGCCTGGCCCTCAAGTGGAACATTTCCACATAGCAGGGATTTGATTACATGAAGGAACATGACATCTCCTTTTCAGCCAGGCAGGATACTGCAAAGATTAAGCAATACAACATGAAGAGGCAAATTTCAGGGATGTTCACATCATTTTTGTAATAATTATATAGGCACATGTTCCATGCCTTTAAGCTAACATGTTAGATGATGCACATCCAGGATTAAGTCACAGGTCTCCTCTGCTACAGAGTGAACTTTCAGTTCCAAGTTCCACCCAACCATATTGCTCCAAAGGCAGGAACACTGGATGGTGTTTATTGAAGTGCCCTGGACATTTCCTACACAGATTCATAATATTTCAGGTGGGACTCAGCCTCTTGCAGAAATCAGGTCTGTTCAGTGGGGCCATGCAGTGCACATTGCCAGTACTGTTCTCACATACCCCACGCTAACAGGCAGCCACAATTTGCACAGCAGCAGAAGGTCTAAAACCCACTTTTGGGGTACTCCATTTGGGGAAACAAATCAAGCGCTACCTAAGGACAACTGAATACAAGCTTTTCTCACCAGTAACTTCACGAAGAAAAGTGAGCAACATCTGATGTACTCCTTACATCTTCTGTTCCTTAAACTCTCCTTAGTTCAGAAATTTATATAATTCACACTTCATCAATCTCCAGTTCTTACCATGTGACAGACTTAGGCTCATCAATTCACTTGTAAGCACAGTTTAATACTAATGCTTTTAATTCAACTTACACATGAGTTCCTCAAGGTCTTAGTGCAGAAACAGAGCTGTTATCTGCTATCTGATTACAGGCCACATAGCAGTGAAGTAGAACACTGTTTTACATTAAGGCTGGAGTATCCCACGTTATTTTGTTCTAGTGCTCTTGTATGGAAAATATCAATTTGACAAGCTGTTTCTACAAAGCTCCTACAGGATATTAGCTTCACTTCACAGCATGTAACACACTTCCTTTAAAGACTTTAAAGTGATTCAATGGCAGAGAACACAGCATCCCAAATCCTGCTGCAACAGAAGGCAGTGGTGATCTAGAGCAGCAGCTGAGCAGGGTGCCAACAAAAGAGCTTCAGCCAGGTGGCTACAGTTTCAGTCTGTTTTCTGGGTGATAGAGAACGGGAAAAACCAAACCAAGGCTCAAGCAGAAGTTACATGAACTGCAAATCTCCAAAGAACAAACACACCCCAGCAGGAATGCAAAGGGAAGAGAAAGCCACAATTAGGAGTGCAAAGGCTAGAAATGCAAAGCTTAGTTTACACAATACTTTGCTAATGCCTTGCACTATACAGCACAAAGTACATTACTACCTCAGATATGTTTTTATCTCAGCTGCAATAATTCCCTTCTTTTGCTGTTCCAAGAGAAGGGAGAAGGAGGAGGAGCACTGGCCAGACTCGGTCAGAGGAGTGGAACACATTTGAGGGCAACAGCCTTCAGTGCTGAAGCTTTGCTTCACTGTTTGGATGAGAGATCCTTCCCCTTGCAGTATGTCCTGTAAAATCTTTATGACATACTTACATACACAGATTGAGACAAAGCTAGTTTTGTTGCAATTATTACCACACTGGTCTCATGAATCTCTTGAACAATGGTCTACTGTATGGTTCAACATTTAATTGGAACAGAATGTGACTTAAATAATTAAATTGTGTTTTAAAGCAATGTAAGTTTTTAAGGATGCTTTTAGAAACAAAATCAAGGCACTGGGAAAATGGAATAGAGTATTAATTTAGGGATTGTTAAACTCCACATTTCTTTAGCACTGTTCATTTCACTACAGCAGGACACTTTACATTATTTCAGATCTTCCACATGTCATAGCACAAAACAAAGAAGAGGTTCCAAAGACCTGAAGAAATTACATCACCTATCACTGAAAGAGAAGCAACATTGTTTTAATAACATGTCACCCCAAAATTAGGTACTTGAGACATCTGGAAGAGAGTATTTTCCTTTACACTCTAGTAGGAAAACAAGGTTACCAGAATCAGTAGCAAGACAGGATATTTAAAATTAACCCAGGGTAAGCTTCTCTGATAAATCTGCAGACCAAATTGCCATGCAGGACTTCAGTTCTACTAAAATAGAAAAAGGAAAGAGAAGGATAGATTTTCCTCTTCTTGCTCCATGAAATGAATAATTGGAACAAGTTAGAGCAACGAGACCAGCCAGGGACACAGAAATATTTTAGCAAATTCTGACCCAAAAAATAGCACCAAGAAAACAGCTGCAGCTCCAATCCATCTCACTCCTCCCAAAGCCCTGGAACTGAAGGTTATATTTGCCACTTTCCCCCTGAATTAACAGGAGAATCAAGCAAGATTTTCACCTACCCTTATTCCACAACTTGCTAGTGTTTCTCCATAATACATTTTTCTAGATGAAGTGAAAAATTATAACCCTGCTTAGTTGTCTTTTGGTCTGTTTTAATATTAATGAAAAGCACATTAGGATACAAGCCCCTCTAGATAAAAAACATCCTATACGAGTATTAAGTTGTGTCCCATGCCCTTTCTGAGTTCTATATTTAGATAAATATCATGATTTCTTGATTTAAAAGGTTAAGTTATGTACATTTGCCATTTTTGTGCAAAATGGCAACAAATGTGGCAGCAAGTCAAACCTGAACCGTAATATTTTCATGATGGGAAAAGAAAAGGTTATCCCTCACCTACTACAACATGAGCTTGACCTTCTTGTCTCCTGTCCATTTAACAGAGCATCAATTTGGATACTAAACATTTGTTTCCACATTTTTAGTTTTAATGAAAGTAATCTACATTTCATTTTTCACATTACTTTCTCTTCTCCTATGGCATTAAAATAAATGATAGAAGAAGTTACTAGATAGCAACTTTTTTTTTTTAAGATACACAGGAAATTTTACTAACTACACTGGTATGACTCATTGCAACATGCAGACAGACTATTTAGTAATAGTTTATTACATAAAGGAAATGACATTTGATCTTTCTTAACCAAGCTCTGCGTTACAGCTGGACCCTTCTGCTTTTCTACACGATTCTCACAGATTTTATCTCCCCAAACAAATACTTGTGCTGTGTGCATGTAGACGTAAGCTGACTTTGGAGAACCATCTGTGAAAGAAGCACTGGCACTCAGTAGAAAATATAGTTTTAGAGCCCATCCTCCTCGCCCAGCTCACTCCCTGACGGAGCAGTGCACAGGATGCAGGGGATTCCCCAGTCACCTACGAGCCCCCAACACACTGAACTCAGTGACACTTAGCCATCGGTCTGTCCGCAACACACACCGGCAGGTACGTCAGGCGAGCAGCAGAAGCAGGGCACAGCCAGACACGGCAGGAACGGGCCCTCGCCAGCAGCAGAGGCACCGTGAAGGCGCTGGGGCTATGGGTACCTCTGCCTTGTACAGTCAGTGCGTTGGTCTGTCCTTAACTCGCTTACCGGTAGCTACAGGTTCAGCCACCAAACCCCGCTCTCCTGTCAGCAAAGGAGCGTCACAGTTACCTCTCAACACGAGTGGTGCTGAACCACAAAATGAAGCAAAAAACGCTCTGTGAAGGAAGCCCATCATACACAGTGCAGCACACTGTAAAGCCACAATCTCTCTATTCCTTCAGGAAAAAAGGGAGCCACCAGCATTGTCAGGTAAAGCTATCTGGCACAGGCAGAGAAAATGCAAATAGCCCCAACAAAATGTTCACCAAATAGACCCCACAATCATATAGACAAACTCAGTAGATGAATGAAGACTCAGTTCTGAAATAAGCAATGATTCACACCAGAGAAATTAAGTAGAATGAAAGGGTGTCAAACCCTTAAGAAAAGAGGAGCCTGTTCATCTTGAGCAGCTGGAATACAACCTAGCAAACATTTACTGAAGTTTTAGTGCAGCAGATCTGCCCTGCTGCTGGGGAAGGTTCACATGAGCCAGGACTCACAAGCAGTGCTCAAACACTGTGGAGACAGCTAAAAGCCTGCTCCTCTGCACAGGTGCCCTGCACAGGTCTGGGAGTTTCTGTGCCTACCAGTACTGCTTTGTAAGGCACAACAAATTTGGGAACTCCTGGTTTTGGGGAAAAAATAAAGTTATTCTTAACTATTGTAAGAAGCACATTCTTTTAAAATTTTCTTCTAAAAAAAAAAAGCTTCCCATCAAGTCAAAGAGAATACTAGATCCAAAGCAAAATTTAAAATCCCATGCTTTAAAAACGTGTCCATGGTTTTCAGACCACGAACCACTGCCAGATTTCAAAACTTGTGATGTTAACTAATGTAATTAGTTAGGAGTAACTATGCAATCTTATTAAACCTTTCAGTAAGGACACTAGAAAAACACCATGACTGCATACACCACTTGTCTGGCCTTGTCGGCCTACATCATCTTCGAACATTACTGTCTACCACAACATCATTCAACTGCTGTTTTTCTAATCCAACACAGTGTTACAAAGGTTGCTGTCTGTATTCAGCACAAGTCATAAGCCACAGGCACAATGACAGCATTTGTTATTATTGACACAAATCAGAGTTAGCTCTTACTTTGAGGATACCATGTCCATCAGAACTTCGCAATCTATGATAAAATCTCCGAGTCTTATTTCCTTCCTGTGCTACACACAAAGAGCACACCAGCCCCAGGGGCACAAACGCCTTAACAGGAAGCCTCCTGGCCCTGCACAGTAGCAGCCACTCGGAAACGCTGCGAGTTAAAAGCATTACAGCTGCCAGTGCTTCAGTCAAATTTGGTTCACGGTAGCTCTGGCTCGTCCACCTCAGAGATTTCATAAGCACTTACACCGGAAAGGGGGTGTTACCTCTCTTTTCTCTTGTAAAAGGCACATAGTCTTCCCTGTCCTTGTACTCCAGCGCCTGCTTCTCTAAATACGCCAGGAGCCGCTCCCTGTCGAAGGGACCCGAAGCCTTCTTGGCAGTCTGGTCCTTCTGCCGGAAGCCTGCAGGCAGCAGCGCGTTCTGCAAAACAAGTGGAGCAAAGAAGAACAGCTTAGAAAGCCTGGGTGAGCACCTGCTTAGTTTCATTTCCCTCTTCCTTCTCCCTCTCTGCAAGGTTCAGCCCTGATACATCATCTTTTGTAGGCAATCTTTGATCCCCTGCCAGCTTCCTTTTGTTGGGGCAGGGAAGGACACAAGGTAATCTAGACACGGAGAATATAATGAAAATGTAGCACTCTGTGCTCTCAGTAGGATTGAAGCAATTCTTTAAGTACAATAGCTCCTAGCACTCAATTTGCCAGTTGCTTTGCATTTCTTTGCTAGAATCAGCACTGTTTAAATGAGCAGTAGTAAATAAAACTCAGCTATTTACAGTTTAGACATTCAGCAAGAGACTACTTCCTCTGTCACTCACATCCATGTGTTTCTAAGTCTTTAAGACAACTGACTCGACTATTATTTGGCATTTAGCACAGAGTATTTCTATTTTTGACCTGACTCAAGGTGGGATGTTTCTTTGATACCATCAACATATTTCAACTAAACAGAAAAAAAAAGAGATATTAGTACAGAAAGACCAGAATGTATGGGAATTCCGACTGCCATGGAAGACAACCAGTCCCTTTTGCCAGTTCTCCTCTGTTAAAATGTCCATAAAGTCAAAGGCATTTAAAATACCAGTAATATCTTGCAGTGCAACAAAACAGGTGATCATAATATTCTCAACCAATCCCTGAACATCAAGATTAAACTAATCCTGGTACTATTAAAGCAAAAACAGAGAACCACAAGGTGAAAACACAAGTCTTGGAGTCTGACATTCGCTCCAAAATCTGTAGAGGACAACTCAGCTCTTTATAGCAGAAATCTGCAATATTCCTTATTCAATACCCCATGCTGACATAATCATTCAGGAGCTTAGTAATTATTTGCCTTCCCTTTACGAAGTCAGCATGAGGACAGGAATAGATATAAGCTACCAGATACAGGACCAGGAATCATTAGAAGAGGTTGGCACCCTTCCACTCCCATCAAACTCTAACAGCAGAAATAATAAAACAGACATGGATGCAAAAGGGCTGTTTACCAGACAGCACTGGAAACAGGAAAGTTAAACAGGCCTTTCTAAATAAACTTTCTTTTCAAAACATGAACAACAGCAATTCTTATTTATAAATAAATCCCAGAAAGCTCCTCCCAACTATCCCTTCTCATGTTCTCCTTTACTGCAGTTGCATCCACCTAGCAAAGAGGAAATAAACACTATATACACATATATATTTGTGAGATCATCAGCAGGTATGAAAAAAACTCTGCTCTATTGTACAAAGTCTCAACTTATTTTAGACTAGTAATGGAACAAATGGAAAAAATAAAACTTCCTTTGGCTAATGCCCACCTCAGGGTCAAGATCATCCAAAACAGTTTCCAGTTGTTTCAGTTCTTCTTCCGAAAGTTTGCCAAGAATTTCATCCTCATCGAGATCTTTGTACTTGTCCAAGTCCTTTCGAAATGGCAGCGTCATGACTTGGGCAGTGGCAAGTTACTCGAACACTTCAAAACCCAAGTCTTAATTCTTATCCAGATCTATGAAAAACTTTTAAAAAGAAATAAGCAGAGTTAAGGTAAATATCCCAACTACAAAGCATCTTCAACCTGCGTGTACATCTGTGAAGGGAAAGCTTTGTCACCCAGCATTGGTATCTGTTATTCTACAGCTCACAACGAGCAGCTGGAAGCTGTGTTTCCTCACTGATGAGAATCCTGTCCCGCCGTGCCCTTGTCCATCAGTAATTAAGCTATATCTAATTAAGCTATATCTATTTTCAGATCAAAGTGACTACCCAGTCTTCTTGACAAGAACTCCAAGGCCGTAATTCCCACAGAGCAGGGCAGGTTGTAGGGCAGGAGGGAGGAGACCCTACTATCTATGAGTCCAGTTAACACCACTGTTTCCTACACATAATGGAGCCAAAAGAAGAGTTAAGATGCTCCACATTTATCGCTGCTACAGCAGTTCAAGGGCACTTCAGGATAACTTCACTATAAACAAGGTAATTGGTTAATACTGACTCATATCCCTGCATATTACCTACAGAGGAAACAAAGGAAGTTTGCCTCCGAGTTAATTATAGCACTACCATCGAAGCAATATTCTGTTCTGTCCAAGGAAAATTACAGTACCTTGATGAAAAGCATAGGAAATACAGCTCCTAAGTGGCAGCACTCCAGTCAATCCTACTACCATAAAAAAATAAAAATTAAAAAAAAATATATAAAAAAATAAAAATAAAAAATGAACGGTGTGACTGGTCACTAAATATTATATTTAGAGGAAACCAGGGTCCTTCAAAAACATACAGTCTATATAGCACTGCTTACAGACAAAGGCAGTGCAGGGAACCTTTTTTCTAACATCCACAATTTTTGAGCATTTGTCGTGGAAAAAACAGTTAATCACAGCAGTGTTCAAGCAGACAAGTTGTTTCCTCTCATTTTACTGAAAGAAGTTCNCATAAAAAAATAAAAATTAAAAAAAATATATAAAAAAATAAAAATAAAGAATGAACGGTGTGACTGGTCACTAAATATTATATTTAGAGGAAACCAGGGTCCTTCAAAAACATACAGTCTATATAGCACTGCTTACAGACAAAGGCAGTGCAGGGAACCTTTTTTCTAACATCCACAATTTTTGAGCATTTGTCGTGGAAAAAACAGTTAATCACAGCAGTGTTCAAGCAGACAAGTTGTTTCCTCTCATTTTACTGAAAGAAGTTCTAAGGTTCTCCTTTTGTTCAGCCAAATTCTTGCTTCAAGTTGACCACACAGACAAAAAGAAGGTAATTTTGATGACTCTCTGTAAGTAAGCAAGACAGTCCATAAGGTATTTGGGGAGCAAAAGCTAAATATATACATTCCTGTTCATTAGTCTCCTTAAACCCTTTTTTGGCTCTGTAGAAATACTCAACACAGACCAGGCACACAGCAGAAGTCACTTCTTCTCCAGTAGCCCCTATTCAAGGACAGAGGCTCACACCATAAATACAGCTGCATTACTTCAAACCCAGATCAATCTAGTCACTGCCTCGCAAGTGACAGGAAAAGGCAGGCTGTAAATACACACACGCTATACCAGGGAACCCTGCACACGGGATTCCTCCACCTCGGTTGTTTACATCCAGAAAGGCTGCCACAGTTACATACAGTGACATTTTAATTCAGGGACACTAAACAGACACGAGCACATAGAGGTTCATCCACACCACTCAGTCAAGTGTACTAAAATTAATCTGGTTTTAACAATTGCCTTTGCAGGAACAGTGAATTTCCAGGTCCTACCAACATCTACACCTGAATGAGGAATGTCTTTACAGCTATTTTCAGGATGTCTGCTTTTAGAAAAGTATTGCTGATATAAATACCAGACCTTTATTGTGAACTACAGTTGACACTGATGGGACCAAAGCTGACCTTTGCAAAGTTCTCTCAGACATAAGGAGGAACTCTCATTTTGCTGGTAAATTACATCCAAAGAACACTGTGTGTCTTCCTCTGAACTAAACCAAACCATGCTGGAAGAGCCTGGACCTTTTGCAATAGGCTACAGAGCTAAGAATATCCAAGTTATTGGCTGCAGAAAATGCAGAGCGTAGCCCACCTATGTTTTCCTAAGTTCCAAAAGTAATTAAAGGAGTGACTCTGTGGCCTAGAGAGCCACCTCCTACAGTTTTCATAGTCTGGTAGTATTTGTTTCTCCAGGTGCAAGCAGCTGATGGACAATTAGCTGATGCCACACAATCTGCATGTGAACTGCTCATTCCTGGAGCCTTAATGTCCTGCCCTTCCTCACAGTTCAAGCCATTACACAGTATCACAAGAGAAAAACATTTCCTGCAGCTGATTACACAGCGCTGTTTGTGACCAGGCTGCGCCATCTGAGCCCTACATCGAGACACTGCTATTTACCACATTTCTGCATGTCCATTTGCATTCAAATATTAAAAGGTGTAGTTTTAACAGGTAATTATAAGGAGCAGAATGGTTAGCAAGCTGCAGAATAATGCTGCCCTTACTCTGAAAGAGAGTAGCACAGCATAACCATACATTATCTTCACGTAGGCTGCATTCTCTCTCCATTAATTGCTACAAAATGCTGTCATCCAGAACTAATTACCTTTTATTTACTGCATTGGGATGTTTCATATTGGAAAACTACTCATCCTTTGTAATACATTAATTAATTTTCAGGTCACAGCCCTTAGTCTCACTTCTTTGTACATGACCAAAGTAGTCATGTCAAATCCTGAGGTATAGTGCTCACACACACTCAAATGCACACAAAAGTGAAAAATAAAGCAGGAGAAGAAAAAACCCAGTTTCTGTAACTGAGGCTTCACTTATGCAAGAAGAGAATCACATGAGGCCTGGCAAATACAAATTTAAAGGGTTTTGGACATATTTTTTAATACCTATCAAAGGTATTTTTTCAAAACTATGAAAAGCATCCTTAATGTGAGACACCTATAAAATGTTACGATGGCAGCACTGGTTAGCATGTCTGTAGCACACCGAGATTGCTTGGCAACGACTCTCAGAAACATTCCCTACAAAAGAAAACACAGCATATACAACACTTGCATACAACATGCTAAAAATCAGGTTTTAAAGCATGGTGTCAGGAATTCTCGTTGCCTAAAAAGGGCATAAAGGCCAGCTGAGCCCTAATCTAATCAAACAAGCCCTTCACCTCCCATTAAACACACTTAGTACTCTATTTGCTTTCCATCACTCGCTGTAGCAGTTCAGCACAGAGACATGTGCATAACAAACGACAAGCTTTTAGCAGGAGCAGTTACTTGGCCTGTGAATATTTGTGGCACATTATATTTTTATACATACATATGTGTGATCTTACTGCAAAATCACAGGCAAAACTGTAACCATCAATTTTGGCTTTGCAAATACTTTGCCCTTTTCTCATGAGCAGAGCTGGTTTACTTCTAAGTATCCTTCTTAACTTTACCATGAAAACATTACACAAAAGTGCAAAGAGCTACTATTCTTTTTCAGACATATAACTATAAGGTAAAGTTCTTCAGCAACTTCACAGTCACATAAACATTTAGAGAAATGGAAAGAAAGCCATCACTTCCAGTCCATCACACGTCAATTCTGTTTGTTAAGGAGAAGAGAAGCTGAAAAATCAGAAATGAAGAAATTCTGCTGGACATCGCAGAGAAAAAAATCTTGCCATTATTCCTTCACCTGGGAAATCAATGAAGAACTAAAGAAGTGAGAAAACAGCAGTAACTTTACTTCATGCCATTTTATAATTATCTGAATCATCCCTTGAAAGACTGTCAAGCAACTTTCACGCATCTCTTATCCACAAGTCAAAATATTTTCTCCCCTCCTTTCTGAAAGTATATTTTTAAAAACCAAAAGATTCTAAAAATAGCAAGCTTCCAATTTTCTCTTAAAAACTCCACCCCTCACCCACCCCCCCAAAATTTCTATTATACTTAAGAGCACAATTTCTTGGGACCCTAACAGGAGAAACTCTTTAGATAGACCTTGCCCACAGAAAACTACAGTGTTGTTAAAGTCCACTGTAAATGGCTTCCATGACTTAGATTTTAAAATAGAAGCGACATCGTGAAAAACAAACTGAGCTGGGTTTGGCCAGCACATTCAAAGAGTTCACTTCAATCTCATTTGTTCCTCGTGAGCCTCCTTCCCCCCAGCCTCTGGGTGAACCCGACCCGAGCGGGGGTCTGGAGCAGGGGGGCCTGCGGGGCTGTCAGCATTCCTGCACCGCTCAGGGCGCAGACCGTCCCAGCTGCTTGCAGGAGCCTAATCTGAGCATTTCCCCAGGGAACCCCTACGATGGCAACAATTCCGTTTTCCAGTGTGCAAGATTATACAGAACTGTTTATGAAGAATGTGCTGCACTTGAAAGAGCTATCTTTACTTACCAAAGCAAGGAAAAAAATGAGTAAATATAAACATTACCATAATCCCAGCAGGTTCCTTACGATATTTTTGTAATGCCTTATAAGTCTGCTGAACAGCCTAATGCTGCCTTTCTCAGCAGAAAGCTTTTAGAAACCCACCTGAGCCTTCCAAAGCCCCAGCCTGGGGTAGGGCACAGGGTCCGAGTTGTCCTGCCCCGGGAACGAGCAGACATCCCCCAGCCCAGAGCCTAATGGAGCCAGCAGGTGGCAGCTCGTCTTTGCCTACACTTCTCGTCAGGGTGAATTGTGTTTCCCAGGCAGGAAGACACAACTATTCTGGGCTGTTTTCCTAGAAAAGCAAGCCCAAGGCTTCATTCTGTTCAATGAGACAATTCACTAAGCTTTATACACGGCAAAGCTTCCCTAACTTCACATTTACCCACACAGTGACCCAGGGAGTGGAGGGGGACAGGCAGCTACTGCAGAGTAACTACATTAACAGAGTAACACGGACCATGAAGATGCTTTCATAATGAAGGAAATCTGAACACATCTGTGTTTCCAGTTCCTGCCAGCTCCCCCTCTGTATCAGAGGGCACCTGCACCCAAAGCCCACTTTGCTCTTTTATAAATCCTGTATACAAACTGGGACACAGCTCTCCTGCAGACAGGGTGCTCCAAGTGATGGCTAAGCTGCCAAGTTGGCACTGTCCCATAAAAACTTATTCCTGCGTGCCTGTTCCTGAAAGCTAGTCACCCACACTGCAGGGCTAAATGGACATACCCAGCCAGCCCAGGCAGTGGCAGGGGTGACAGGGCCACGAGCCCCAAAGCCAGTACTTGGCAAGCTGCACAGGACATGGAAGTGGCAGCAGTTCAGCACACCCATGGCACTTCCAGGCATGCTCACCAAACTTGCTGCAGGGCAGGTGTTATAATCCTAAATAAATACAAGGCTGGGATAAGATAAAAATCCCAGGTGCCCTGAGAAGTTCTCCTGTCAGAAATCACCACTCCAGCCGTCCATTCCCTCTCCCAACATGCAGGGAGTTACTGCCTGGCCAGGATGAGGCATGTTTACGCATCATTTTTTCAGACAATACCTGGATGTTCTTCGATAGAGACCTGCTGCCCCTTAATACACTGTATCTGCTGCTGGGGAACTGCCTGCTGGTGCTTTAGTCAAAAAGAAACATCAGATGCAAGCTACCTGAACGTTTACTGAAACATTCAGTTAGTTTTTATCCATTGCGGAAGAGTGGCAAAACTTACAAGCCTGGAACAGTACAGTAGAAGAAATGTACTTCATTCTCATTCCATTACTTCAAGAAAACTCCAGAGTCAGAGCCAGTTTCAGGTCCTTCCTTACATCACTGGCTGCCTTTCAAGCTCTCTACACCTGACACCGTAGCCAAACTGTAGTTACGAGGGTTGATCCAATACATTACAGCAAATTTAAAGCACACGGCAGCCTCCCTAGCACACCACTTATTTCAACACAACTTGCGCCTACCCACAGAGCGCCAGGCTCTCAGAACAGGCCCGGGAGAGCTCCGTGCGCAGCTCTGGGGACAAGCCCCGTGCGGCGGCGAACGGGAGGCTGCGGGAGCTCCCGGGCCCGGTGCACGGAGCGCACCCCGCCCCGGAAAGGCATCCCTCCGTCACCGACTGCGGGGACCCGAGTGCCGTGCGAGCCCCGGAAAACACATGTAGCAAACTGAAAGAATCACGGGCACCAGCTCTACGGGCGAAGTTTCCAAAATCTCCGTTTTCGGGCTCCACAGCACAACACCCAGCCCAGCCCCGCACCCGGGCGCGCTCCGCAGCCCCCGCACGGCCCCTCCGCCCCGGCCCGCCGCACGGAAGGACCCCCGAGCCCGACCTCCCCTCTCCCAGCACCAGCGGGGCTTCGGGCCCCCCGTGAGCCGCCGGGGTCCGGCCGGGCGGGCGTCAACCCAGCCCCGTCTTTCCT
>VZTD01001046.1:1317425-1414300 GCA_013397725.1 Rhagologus leucostigma | reverse complement strand
GCCCCGGGCTCGGCGGCGAGCGCGGCGCCTGCCCCGGCCCCGCCGGCGCCTCCGCAGCTTTGACCAGCGAGTGCGCGCGTGTTTATTGCGGAGCGCTCGCATCCTCCGGGTCACGCGTGGCAGGACAGAAATTAGATGGGGCAGTCTAATAAAATACGTAAAGGAGGTGTTTGTGTCAATGAAGATGAGCTGCCCCTCCTTGGAGATCTCCTGCCTTTTGTATGTCACGGACACGGCAGGACCGGCGGAGGGTGGCTCTGCTCCGCCGCCGGGCAGCGGGTCAGAACAAACGAACCAGTGACAGGTTCAGGAACAGAACGCTGATTTAGGAAATTTAGGAACGTTTCCAAGGTCTTGAGGAGCAAAGTGTGCCCTCAAAACCTGCACACTGGCATTAGATATCACATACTCTCTGTTCTGTCATCTTCTAATAAAAAAATTATCAGGGTGCCCTAATTCAAGGGGATTTGCTTTGGTGGCAACTTCGGGGGAATTTCTTCTGCCAGAGTAAAAATCCACAGTTGATCAATGAGGAACATGTAGAGATAACTGAGGGCTATAAACATCAAAAAATAAATGACAGCAGGTTAGACTAACATAACCATCCTGAGCTTAGCAGTGACATAAACTTCTGAAAAAAATTCTAACATCATTACTAATGAGACAAATTCAGAAATATATCAGTATCAAATATCAATTTAAAAATAATTGGAAGAAGTAATTATATTTTTATACCATGAATGATACACTGTGCAGATCTATGCTTTTGAGAGTGTTCGGTAGAGGAAATCTTCAGCAAGTTACTGAGTTGCCTATTTGTAGTAAATAGATGCAGTCTTTCAATTTCTTGTATGAAAGCTTTTCTTTAACTGATTATTCTCAGAAATTGTCCTTGAACTTCTTCTGTTTTGCCTTTCACTCCTGGAGAGAGGAACATGTAATGGGAAAGAAACACCTGGGACCAGCTGGCCTAGTACTGTAGGCATCACATCCTCTAATTCTTTGCAAGGGATACGGTTACTAGAAAACTGGACTCAAACTCAGGGATGCACGGTGATGTCTCACTGAATTGTACTGACAACATTACGGTCCTTGCCTTGTTATTCTGCACTCATTTGCTGTCTGACAGCCTGCCTGCCTTTGCGCTGGTGCTCTATGCTGTGCACATCTTAACTGGTTTCCACTATGGATATATTCAAATTTTTACCACTGTGTAAGAAAAATGAAGACAGTTATGTGACTCATTGTAGTGACTTCACCAACCTAAATTCCTAATGTGTGTTTTTTCCCGTTCATCCAGCTTGGTTGTATGTCTGAACTTAGCCAGTGGCCTCTCTCATCTTGATGATCTAAATAATTTTGTTCAAAATGGTGTGCTTTGCTCTCTCGTTGCACGTGTTTTCTTCTTCCCCAAATTATTATTATTTCCAGTCTTTTACAACTTCTGGCAAGCAGTGCTTGTGCATTTCTGCTGTTAGTAATCTCTTTTAGGGTTTTTTTGGTAGCATTCGTAATTATTGAGCTACTTTGATGGCTTCCTGTGATTGAGTGTCCTTTCGGCTGAGGCTGAGGTGGCTGTGCAGGATTTTGCACTGAAAGTCCCCAGGTAGCATCCTGTAGCCACAGGTATTTGCACGTGGTGGGTTGATAGTGGGGTGAATGCCTTTGTTCTGTTTGCTGACCACAGCAGACAAGTGTAGTGGTGCCTTCTGTTTAACAGAGGGGTTTGGCCATCCTTTTTTGGTGGCACAGAAATCTGTAAACTTAGTTTTTAAATCCTTCTTTCAGAGAGCAGCTGGGACTGAGTGTCCAGCTGCTGTGCTAAAATAGGGAAATCTGAGAACAGTGGTGACAAAAAGGTAGCACTTGGTTTGTTATCTGTTGGCAGCCCAGGTGGAACAATGCTCGAGTTAATGTTACCCAGTGCCCTTTTTTCCTACTGATGTTTCCAACATGTTGAAAACAAACACTGGTGTTGTCATTTCCAGGGCTGATCTGATCTATTTCGTTGTAAAAATAAAAAGTCAATTTCCAGGTAATTCCTTCTCTTGTTTGTTGTTTCAGCTGCGGGATGTGCACATCACTCATGGTTTCTGGCTTTGGTTTACAGATAATATGCAAAAAATGTTGGTAGTTATGACGTCTCTGTACATTGAAAGGAGAAAAAGCAGCTTAGGAAAGATGCAAAAAGAGGTTCATTTAGAAGGTTCCTAGCAGTGCTCATTATTAAGGATCTCAGTTCTGCAGTCATTAGTACATGCTCGTACCCAGCCTTTGGGTCTCTCTGCTGTGTTTTCACTTGGTGAGTGTTGCTCGTTTAAAAGATCCACTTGAATGTACAAGATGTCCATGGACCCATAGCCAAAGGAAAAGTGTCCAGTGCTTGACACTTGGAAGATGGTTCAATTCCTTATCTTGCCACGGACTTCCCGTTTGACCTCAAGCAAGGCATTTCTTTTTCCTGACAGAGGCTCTCATGTGGCTGATGGTGTTTAGGGCTCCACAGCAGCTGGTTCCATGTAAATATGATCGCTCAGTGAGAATCCCAGAAGCTGGCCTTTGGCTTCCCAAGTTTGCCTCTGTGCAAAGCTGCAGACGCTTCCTACGCCAGTGTGCGCTTTGCTGTGCATGCGCGGTGGATGCGCTGATCACAGGGACTGCTGTTCCTTCCACAGCACAAAAGCTGGGACGCTGGACTGGGTGCAGACACCGCCTTGTAAACATCACAGCTCTTCCTGTAATGTGCATGATCTGTGTTCTCTGGAGACCACAGAACCGTGGGCTGCTGTGTCACAGGACTGGGAGATGTCAGCTCTGGGGCAGTGCTGCCATGGGGTACAGCTCTTTACCTGTTCCAAGTAATTCAGCACCTGTCTGCTGCAAACCTGCAGAGTCTGGCAGTTATTGAAGGAGGTTAAAATATCCTTGGTGCCCCACGGAAGATAATGAAGCCATTTTCTTCTACTTGCCGTCAAGTGGGCACTTATGGTCTCAGCCAAGGGACCCTCGGTCAGCCACCACCGGTACAGCTCAGCAGCAGGGTGTTCCTGTTCACATCGGAGTGAAGCTCACAGATGACAAATTGTGGGTGGAGCTGCCACTTCATAGTTATTTTGCCTGTATGAAAAGACTCTGTCCTCCAGGATTCTCAGCTGTGCACTTCACACCGCCCTCAGTTTCAGACAGTGACTGTTACGTTTTTATCTTAGAAGAGCTAATTAACATTGCACAGATTTTCAAATCATCACTTAAGTTCTATAAACGGAAGAACTCTACCTTCCAGTTCTACAAAGTTAGCAGTTGCAGTGAGCAGAAAGATTGTTTCATTAGTTTATAACTAAACTTTACCCCTCTAAAAGCAAAGAGGAGTGTTCATCTGCAGGGGACAGGACAGACAAACAGGTCTCTGGTCTTTTCCATTTCCTGTACTTGATGCATCACTGAAATGTCAGACCACTGTACACAATCCCAGCAATGTCTGCAAGGCTTGGGTTTGTTCTATCATCCTCTTCTTGGAGGTAGGAATTGACTGATTTAAAGGTTGGGTTTTTTAAATAAGACTTAAATCATCATATGTTTGTCTGGAAACAATTCTAATGGTTATGATCTAAAAATATCATGATACCCAGAAACAAGCTATAAATTCATCAGGCATTGTAAAGAAATACTTCCTTTCCAGGACTAAGTTTCATGTCTTGAATGCTTATGAGTAATACCACTAATGTTATTTTAGAAACAATTAGAAATTGGTCATTATGTAACATTATTCTGCATCAGTGGGAGAAGCATCAATATTTCATCTTTCTTGAATCACCAGGGAAAAACCTTTCATGTTATCTGAATCGGAGGGAGTACATCCCTTTATGTCTTCTATAAATAACGCTGCTTTCATATGGATAATTTTGCAATGTACGTGGTGGTTATTTTTTCGTAAAGGGCATGACTGAAGTCCCATTACAGTGAATTAATGTCTCACATTTTATTTGCATGGGACTTATCAATCCTCCATTTAAGCAGCCAAGTGTGATGTAAACTACAGAGTAGCATAAACATTACCAAGGTTCAGAATGCCACATCCAATTAGGAAGCGGAGTTTCTCATCACTGAATGATTATCCTAAAACTGCAGGCCTAGTCTAATATTAGGACAACATAATTGTTCATTATTCACTGCTCTCTATATAGGACTAAAGCAGTTGCTGGGAACAGAACATGAAGTAACCCTACATTAGCTCTGGAGAAAAACAGCATTTTAAATATACGGGGATTCTGAGGGGTTCTTTGCTGCAGTGTGACGAAGGATGGCAGCTGGGCTGGGAGTAGAAGAGGTCTGGCCACACTTGACTGTCCCAGAGCCAGCCCTGAGGCAGTGCCAAGTGCAGCTGAGCTCTCGCCCCTGCCAGCCCCAGAGACACCCTCTGAAGGACCCGGTTCTACAAGTCCCCAAACAGGTGATTTGCTCCGATGCACAAAGTGACCATGCTGTGTCATGAAAGGAGAAGGGTTAGAAAAGGTGACCAAACTGGAGCAGTTCAGTACTCCTTATGTTCTGAAGTTCTTCTGAAATTTTTTTGGGGAAGCAGGCAGAAATGTTGGGGTATTCTAGAAGGGGAAATACTTTTCTGCAGATCTCTCTTCTGTTTTCTACCGATGTGGATTTCTTTGACATGTCTGCTGTATCTACATCAGGAGCTGTAGCTAGAGTTATTCTCATCACGCACACACAAATCCCAGTTTCATAACGCTGTGTTCCTACCACACTTGTGTTCTGTGCTGGCCCCAATGCATTCCTTCTAACTTTTCTGAGATTTCTGAACCTCCTACTGCAAAACATGATCTCCAGTGTACATCCTCCATATGTTCATGGTTAGAAAGTACGTTGGTAAATTTATCTTGCCTTTTAAGTGTGAAAATTAAAAAGGAACCTTATTTATATGTCAGACAATGGAGTATTTCTAAATTTTTTTTTTTTTTTAGTTTGAGCTTTCAACAGCTCAGCCTTATTTTTCATAGCCCTTCCCAGACAGCAGAGATGTTCCTTGTCTGGCACTGGCACAGTTTGTTGGTGGGGGCACTCCCTTGCCTGGAAAGCTTGGGGCAATCATCCTCCTTCTACTGAGCATCTGCTTGTGTTGCACAAATACGGCTCTTAATCATAATGGCCCCAATCCTATTTATTTGGTCCAGTATCAATTTAACTTGGGATTAATTCCACCTGTTTTTTATTTTCATGTTTAGCTACATGAGTCTATTTAAAGAAAGGGAAAATTTTTTTCCACATTTACAGATCAGTTTCACAAGTGTTTCAAAACACAGATATCCACCACTGGATACAGAGATAGTTTAAAATAGGTCGTGCATCAGGATTTCCTTTCTGAAGATCACTTGCCATTACTTGCAAAAATTAGAACAATTTCTCAAACCTGATTATAAAAAAAATACTTTTTTTCCTAATAAAAATGCAAAGAACTCTATTAGATTATTTCCCATTGGTCACATCTCTCTATACTTCATACTGCACACTGTCATGCAGCTTCATTCTTAGCTTGTACACACTATCAAACCTGGAAATTCACATCCTCTGTATCACAGTATTCCCATCTCTGCAGCCCCCCAGAGAAAGATGTTTCTCTAAGTGTGTAGTCTGTGTTTTGGACAGCAGGAGTGACCTGAAGTGCCTTTGTAGCTGCTGGTCCACAGGAGATTCTGCAGTTCAGGTTGTTCCAACACTTCCTGAGGGATCCAAGCAAATGTGAGTGGGACCCCTGTGACATTCGACATTAATTCAGCAGAGGAGTGATTCACTCTCATAAAGAAACATCTGTATCAGCGGTAGAAGATTACAACAGTGTTACAGTCTCAGCAGAAACCACAGCTTGGCTCCTCTAGAAAGCCCTTTCAGAACTGTATGAGCACAACAAAAACGTCCTTATGGAACACGGCAAGGTATAGAGGGGTTGTATCACAGCAGGTGTTAACTACACAGAGCAGTAATGATTTTATGCAGGCTGACTAATGACACCCTTTTTCTCTTTGAAAACATATTTTGAATCCTGATGTTGACGGGAATAGGCGAAAAGCTGCCCCAAATAAAACCGTATGTATTTCTTTCTTTAGATGGAATCAGAAATACAAATATAGCGAGGGGTTCTTTGAAGCTCACTGTGAAACCTCTGAGCTCCACAAGGGTTTAAAAGTAGCACGTGGGTACAGCCTCTTACAGTTCTGTGCATCCAGAGTGAGCACAGATCTCGCCTGTTGGGCTTTGCTGTTTTTCAGTGGGGGCTTGGGCCCAAGAGAAGCTAAGATGCTCCATACTGAAACTCAGTGGAGGAAAACAAATGGGATTTGTGCCCCCCCATTCCTTAATCTCTTTCACTCTTCCCAGTAAGTTTGAAGGGAAACTCCACAGTGTTATCCATGGTCCCTCATCTTGCTTCCCTCCATGTAATGCAGTGTAACACTCAGGAGTGTGTTGCCTCTGTGGTTAGACTGGACATCTCCCTTCTGCTGTGTGACACCTGATCTGCTTCTATATGCTCGAAATAACAGCAGCAGGGAGCTCTTGGTTAGGACTGCCGCTTTTTTAACTAATTAAAGTTTTCATACAGTACTCACAACAAAGCAAATCCAGTGGATGTAGTATGCAAGAAGTAAATAGTTGTGCACGCTCAGGAAGGCCACAGTAAGGATATGCACAGGCAGCATATGGCTCTGTTTACATACACAAAATTAACAGTATGAAATCCAATTAGGAGAGTGGAGATCGTTATCATCACATTAGACAGCGGTTTCCAGAGTGTGTGAATCAAGAGTTCAGCACTTCCTTCCCAGACTGACTGATGCTGAATTGTTGGATTTATCTGTTCCCTTGGTTTCTGATACTGTGACTCCGGTGAAAGGTCGATGGGGAGCATAAACCCGGGACGTGAGCAATGGGCGTTTCAGCCCAGCTTGCAGCAGCCTGTGCAGCAGAGTGAAAGCTCCAGAACAGTTCTACTGCTTTCAGGGATTGTGGACAAAGAAATTCCCTAACCAGTGTCTTCTGCTTTTGTTCAGTCACAAAAGAGTAGGATTCTGTCGTGAAAGGGAAAACACTGAGGGAATTTCTGTTGCAAATGTGTGCAGGCAAGAAAAGCACGATTTGAGGCTCTTCCATGCACTGTCAATCTAATAAAGGTTTTTCAACACAGTGCTTCATGCCGTGAGAGCAGTTAGGCTGATACATCTGTAATACTGGGGTTTACATTTCTCTTTGGGGTATCCCTGCTGCACATGGTCAAACACCTTCTGTTCTTAATAAATAAAAGTTACGATATTGAGAGCCGTCACCTGTTCGGTGTCTCCTGGCACATCTTCCCTTTATGGCTGAGCGCTTGGGCAGTTCACAGAGAAACGGGGAGTGCCTGGTGCACAGATCATGCCCTGCAGTGCCTCCCCAGCAGCACCCGGGTCCAGCTTTGCAGACCTCTCAGAAGCTCTCAGGTCCGTGGCCTTGCTGATCCCAGTGAAACAATTCCTTGCTGTGCTCCTGCAGTGCTGGACATCCGAGGGAGAGGCCCTGGGACCAGGTGTCCTGCACAACTGGGCTGCTGACCCTCAGCCGGGGAAACTGCCTTGGACTCTTACACGTTGCTTTTCCTACAATATTTAATTACCCTAACCTTGGGATTACATTTCTGCCTTTTCCAGGGGTGTGATTAAACCCTAATAAAATAACCATTTAAACTTAAATAGTTTTAAAAAGCTGTAATCCCCTCAAAGAAATTTTTTAGCTCAGTTAATGACTGCTAGCTGAAATGTTATGTTTGTAATGAGTTTATCCAAAGGAACTTAGAGAAGGCACCTGATGCCTTAGTGCAGGATGTTGTACTGCAGCTCAATTTGTTTTTACAGTTTAAACAAATGTACTTATCATTTTAAAATAAAATACTTTCATTATTTAACAACTAATTTTGATAAAATTTGCATGGATTAAACACATATCAAACTAGTGTTCTTCTGAATCACCAAGTACACAAAAACATCGTCTCTTTTGTACTGTTTTTGGCCAAAATATCTCCCACATTTATCACATATGATGGAATTTTGGTATTATAAGAAAATTTCACAACAGTTGTAACTTTGTGAGACATCAAATGTGAACTACCTCCCTAAAACAAACTCACAATTTAAACAGTGGTTGCATTCTGTCATGGCTTTTGGAATGGCTTGATGATGATGTTGTGCTAGGAAAACAGCAGCAACAAACAGAGCAGGAAAAAGGAGAAAAAGAGAGTGTGTGGGCAAATTTATGGTTTTTCTTGGAATAGGATGTTTAAGTGTTTCAGGTCAAGGCTTATTGTGCCTTGCAGTAGTCACAGAATTCCAGATATTTCAAATTTGTAAATCCACTGATTATTCCCTTCCCTTTCTATAGGTTGCTGATTTCTAGCCTTTTTGATAAATAGAAAAATGAGATATGTTTTAATATTTAGTATTTAAATAGTGGAACTTCTAAGTAAATGAAATATTTTCATTTGGATTTGGAATAAAAGAAAAACAAAAATCAGGCTTCCTGCTCATATGACAAGCAACAGAACCCACATGGATTTTATCAGCTTTTGACAACTAAAGACCTGGCCAAAGGAAATGAGAGCTGGGGTTGATACACAAGTCAGTGGTAGGTGCCAGGTGGCTGGTTTCCATATCAACCATCACTCTGAAAGTGGATGCAAAAACTCAGCTGTAAACCTGCACAGCTAGCTGTGTAATTTGGAGAGTGCTGGTGCTGCTGTGGGAAACTGGGCAGGCCTGGAGCACTCTCAAAGTCCCCAGTTAATGCTGTTTCTGATCATAAGTTAATTCTCTTTCACTCCATCCCTTTACAGGCTGATTCTGGTTCTAGAATTTGTTCTGGACGAGAAAAAAAAGAGCAAGTAAAGACAGAGAGCCCTTTGTCATATTGTCATGTGACAGATAATATGACAATGACTGTAGTGGTCATGCAAATGAGATCATCTTGTTCCTGGTCAGTTGGGATTGTCTAACAAGGACTCATATTCAACTCTTGGAACTGAAAGAGTTTGTGAAATACTAAGTCCGTATTTTTTTCGTGACTCTTTTGAACTTCTGCAGGTCCCCCATGTAGCAGACTGAATGACAGTTAATATTTTGAGCTATAACTAGCATATCCCTCCAGGAATTTTGATGATAAGTGCTATCATTTGTATCCAAACATGCTGAAGTAAGACTAAAAACCAGTGTACCTGAAAGATGCTTAGGTAACCAGAATGTGCCAAAACGTCAGCCAAGATGATCTGGGTTAGCTTTCAGCCACCAGCAAAGCTGGGATGAGATAGAATACCTCAAGGCATAACATTTGGTTTGTGTTTGTCAGCGTTGGACTATTGTCTGTGACTCTACCACTTTTGCTTTTGGCCCAAAGAGCAAGCAGATACTGTTTCCAAGCAAATGAAATAAACCAGCTGTATTTCTGTGAAAAAGGAAAAGTTGCTAACATTTTCCTTATCTGTGTCTCGAAGCTCCTGTTTGCTGCTGCCCGCAAATACACTGAACCCATCCTTGCTATTCCTTGGCTGCCCAGGGCATCCCACACCCCCTGTGCTGTGCCAGGACATCTTGCTGCTTTGTTTTCATTAATAAGTGTCAATGTGACCCTCAGCACGCGGGCTTCCCAGGACTCTCAGCCAAATGGAGATCCTCATAATGCTTTATTGTTGACAGTGAGCGAGGCCGCGAGGAGCTCAGTGCCCCTGAATGGTTGAAATCTTGAGCAGCAGCAGCAGCAGCAGCCGAGCAGTGCAGCAGGAGCCATGTCTCTGCCCTTCCGCAAAGAGCTGGAGAAGTACAAGAATATCAATGAAGATGAAATACTCAGCAAGCTCTCAGAGGATGAACTGAAACAGCTAGAGCATGTTCTCGATGACCTTGATCCTGAGGTTAGTGATGGTAATTCCAGTGCTGCCTGTTAGGAATGCCACACACTGCAGCAGTTCACAGTTGTGTTCCGTTACAGTGTACCCTAAAGTGTGAGCAGCTCAGCTGCAGATACTTTGGTTGTATTCCTGCTGTGATGTGCTGCTTGCTTTTGTACAAGCCACTGTGCTCTTCATCTATCCCATGTCTATTTAGACATGAGCTTGTCTGCAATCTAAATCTTTAATCATGTTGGCACACTGCAACACAGTGAGAAGCTTTTTATGGCTGCTATTTCTGAGCACAGCAATAAACAAACATAACCTATGTTTATGGAGATCAGGTCTTTTGAACTTCTGAAGTGTGTTGACCATGTCATTCAGCACATATATTTTTAGCTGAAGAGAACATATTTGGGCATGATTAAGAAAAATAGGATTCAGCTTCACAACTGTTATTTTCTAGAGAGGAAGGATAATTTGGATATTTGAAGACATTCTCACAAAGAATTTAAAGATGTCTGGTCTGAGAACAACTTGGTCCTACAATAACAAGGTTACAGTCACAAGCATGATGGGAATTCTGATTGTACCTACCCAAAAACATTCAAACTGATGTAGGAGTTTGAAAACTGGCAGGTAAGCTGGCAGATGAAATCTGTCTGGAGGCAAAATGAATTTGGAGAAACACAATAGCTTTGCAGCTTCTAGTTCTATAGCACCAATTTGCCTGGAAATTAAGGGGGGGCTTTACTGTTCCCTCCCGCCGTGTTGCCACTTCCCACACTACTACCACTTCTGCCTTTTCTGCTATTTTCAAGTATCTGGCATCTCAAATGGAGACACAGAAAAACATTGAAAAACAGCTCCAACCAACCAAATGAATCAGGCCACAGTGCATTTGTAGTCATGCTACGTGTGTGCAATGAATTTGGAGCACTCTGGGCACAGCTGTGCGTGCAAAGGTAGAATGACCAGTGGCTTGAGTTCACTGGATGTGCTCAGAATGCGCCTGGTATTTGCCTTGGGTCAGATTCACTGTGCGTGTTCTGGCCAGTGCTGAAGTGTTTCTGAAGTACTCCGGGGCACCTTCAACACGTTGGCTTCACTGCACGTGCACTGCGAGGTCCACCTGCCTGCATTCCTGTCTGGGATTCCCTGGGCTGAGACGTGGGGGCCTCACGCGTGTTCAGTGTTACAGGATGCGGGTGACATCACATGATCCCCCAGCTACGTGTTGAAAGTGGGAATTATCTGCTTGCTTCCTCATACTCTGAATAGCTGAAGTCTACCTCATTCACCAGTCTCTTTAGTGCATGCCTCTCATTTCTGAGGTCTGAGAGACATCTGCTTTAGAATGAAAGGAAATTTTTTTAAATGAGAGAGACAAAAATGGTGAGGAAAAAGAGTAAAGGAATAGAAGGAAATGTACAGAAAACGCATCCTGGTCTATGTACCTGGACTGCAAACTGTGGTTATGGTATGTGTAACAAAGGACTCTGACCGCACTTAGTCCTTTGGTGCTGTGATTGTAAATATGGTTAATACAAATATTAATGGGTAGTAAAAGAAGAAGACTGAATGGTAATCTGGGTTTTGTGGTTACATTTAGGCAATGTGTGTTACTGCTGTCGCTGAAGAGCGTTATGCAAAAAATGATTTCACTTAAAAACCAGCAACACTGAGATGAGATTTGGAGCACTATGTGAAGCTGCCTCCTCTCCTTTCCGTGCCCCCCTCTCTCTCACAGAATGCCCTGCTTCCAGCGGGATTTCGGCAAAAGGACCAGACCACTAAACCTGCCACGGGCCCCTTCGACAGAGAGCGCCTGCTCTCCTACCTGGAGAAGCAAGCGCTGGAGCACAAGGACAGAGAAGACTTCGTACCGTTTACAGGGGAGAAGAAAGGTACCGTCCATCCTCGTGTTGGCTTTGGGTAATGGGCTGCCTGGGCGCAGGCATCCGCTGCTGCCAGGCTTTTGTGGATTATGCTGGGAAACAAGAAGTGAGGGCTGTTACGGCGCAGGGTGAGGCTCGGGACTCAGATGTAGAGCTGCTGGAGCAGAAGATGAGGGGGTGGTTTATCTGCTGCTAGTGTGTGTCTCTGCTCAGCAGTCCCAGTGGCAGCTCCATGGCCTGTCCCAGTGGCAGGTTAATGGCCTGCTGAGGGGCACAGGAACACAGGAGCACCAGCCCAGCAAAGGGCTCAGTCAGCAGCTCCCTGGCCAGCCAGTGCCTCTGGGTGCACTCAAGCCCAGACAAAGGTGCCCTCGCCAACCCCGCGGGGACTGTTCCCTGTTAAGCATTAGGCCCACGCAGGGGTATTGCAGTGGGGGAGGCATTCAGGAGGAAACACATAAATGCCTTTCTGAGTAAATCTTGCCTACAGCTGCTCTAAGTGACAGCTCAGGGAATACAGTTACAAAAAATAAGTATTTTTCCACTTGTTTACCAGCACATCTGGCAATGCTGGTCACACAGACAGTTTCCCTGCTACCCTTGTCCTACAGCTACAGGAAAAAAAGGGGAAAAACAGGAAAACCTAATTCTAATAATTTAAACACTGGTAGGATAACCTTAGGGCAGGAACGGTCATAATTTAAGCAAACAATATTCCTTTAGCACCACTATCTCCTTTTCCTTGTTTATAAGAAGTGGACGAAATGCCGGCCTCAGGCAACCCCTTCATTCAAGAAGGAGCTTCCTATGTCTGGGTCCATTTCTGGCCATGTAATGGGTTTGCCATTATTTCAGTGGGATCTGCTTAAGGGAAAGCAGATACTTCAGGAAAGTCAAGGGCAGCATTTTCTACATTGCGTATCATTACCAAAGATGTAAAATGTTATTTATATAACATTTCATAGGCCAGGAGTTGTTACTGTCATTACACTGTGTTCTCAGGATTTGAAACAACGGGACATTTTTCAGCTAGATTTGATCGATGTGTTATGTTACCGTGTGGCATATTCTTTAACCCACTTTTCCCCCATCAAAACGTCTGCATACTGCTCTTCACAGGGCTGGTTCTGACCCGCTGACACGCAGGGACAGGGCAGAGATCCTGCCCGTAGCTGGAGGGGTCAGGCACACACTGCAGGAAGGAAAGCACTTTACCTTAGTATGGATTTATTACCAGTTGTTTCCAGTCTGCTACACACTGCTGTGTCAGGGCAGTACAAGTTACCACTTGCACGTCTCTAGATTTTTAGAGCAACACCTTCAGTGAGGTCTCACCTTACTGATATTTACAGACTTAAGACTAAGATTTTGCATTTTTCACTGTAGTTATATCTGAGATCTCCAAATAAGCCTGAAACATAAATGCACAAAGCCCAGCAGTGTGTGGAATTGCTTATACCCATAGGACTGGCCCTTGATCTGAACAAAACGAGTCCCTGTGTTGCCCCTGACAGCAGTGCTGTATGGACTGGCCTGTTTATTCCCTTTCAGTTTTCTTTTGATGAAGCTAAAGCAGTATTATTCCTACATTTGCTTCCAGATGCCCTTAAAGTGCTTATTAGTGCTGCTTATTAGTTCCTGGTGTCTCTGGTGTGGAAATACCACTGCTTTGCAAGCACAACCAACCACACATTTCGCTCCTCCCTGAGCACAGAGTGAATGCAGCCCTCCTAGCATTTAAAGCTGTTCTTAATTTGGCTTTTGATTCACTGTGTTCATTTGCTTCAAAATTACAGTTTCAAGAATTATTACAATTATGAGGTAATGACAGCATTTTAGGCTAAAGGAATTATTCCCTTAATTTCCTCTGTTCTTTGTACAATACAAATTCATGACAAAATCCTCAGTATCAGCTTTAGCAGATTAAGTCAAATGAAAACAGCCATGTGTTCTGTGATTTCTGCAGTCATTTTACAATTATAATCTAAACACACAGAATTATACTACATTTTCTTTGAAGTCGGAGGCCAAACGCTATGAAAATACCCTTTGTTTCTTTGTTGGTTAGAAATAACTGAATTAATCCGAGATCTGATGAGGTCCAGTACCTTGACAATTGAGAACTGGTGGGCTGCACAGTGTCGTTTTTGTGCTGCTTTAAGGGAACTGGCTTACGAGAACAAAGTTGTTTATTTTGAGCTTGGCATGTCCTGAATTGGTACTGGAGCGTCAGTCCTGCTGCCCCTCTGTGGCTTGGCAGGAGGTGTCCTACAGAAACACCACCAGACTTCCAGCACTGGCCTTCACTGCCTCCTTTTCTTGTTCTCCTTCCCCCTTGCTCTGCACTGCACAGATTTCGTGCAGAGGCTGAGCCTCATGAAACATACAGCTGAAATCTCCATCTGCCAAACGCGCTGCAGTCTTCCCGTGGATCGTGTGATAATCCTGCTAATTGGTTGAATCTGGTGAAATGTGATGAATGTTGTACAAAGTCCACGTGTGGCTGTTCCCGGATCTTAGAATCCATGCTTGTAACTGCAGTGTTACTTATTTTGACACTCAATTGAAGAAAAATAACAACTGGATGGTTGTATTAAAATATAAATTACTTGATTTGTGTTTATGAGAAGATGTTTCCCATGCAAGAAACAAAGCAATCCTGCAAAGACATTTTCAAGATCTGATACTACATGCTAGATTTAAAGTCACTTTAATTAGAGAATAATTAGTATACTTCCAAAGCTCAGTAATTAGTTCAGGATAAATAATTTAAATTTCTAAAATGTGTCCTCAGAAGAATCTAAAGAAGGATATCTCTTAAAGGAAAATCTTATTTCTCACCTGCGTGTTGATGGTCTCTAAGGTGTATTTACAGACTGGTAAATATTTATATGGTTATATTTTATAGATTTCTGTTAAAGTATTTCTTTACACTGTGGAAGCACTGTAAGGTAGCCATTCTGTAAATAACCGCAAATTAATTTGACACTATTTTTGCTAGTTAAAAATGAAATTCTCAAGCAGCTCTAAAATGCATCCAGTTGTGTATAGTTGGGAGGTGTTGATGCCAGTGTGCCATTTGGCACTATTTATGACCTAAGAATATTTGTGTGCAGTAGGATTAGAGTATGTCAAGTGTTGTTTGAACTTTTGTCAGTGTTTTGTACTATGATACTTGTCTGTCACTGGGAAAGCATTTATTTTTTCAAGTTTAGGAAGTGGGATGCTTCTACTAAATGTTAAATGACATTTCTTCCAGTTCCTACAGTTACCATACAAAGCTAAAACTAACTTGGAAATTCTCTGATGAGCCGAAAATAAGGTGGCATTTAAAATATCCTCCTTCCAGAAGAGTCTCTGATACGTCATGATTTTTTATCTACTGTGACTGCCTCTCTTTTTTTGTTGTTAATGTTTTAGTAGAGAGTTCTTGACCAGGAAGCAATACCAAGCAGCTGCTGAAGGACAAACTCAGTTGCCTGTGTTGGTCTCTATATGCTGGGCAACCATAAGGTTTTGATTGTCCTAGAAAACAAGCCAAAACAAATTCCAGGGCTGACAGGGATATCCAGAATGGTTAAAACACAGGAAGTGTTAAATATGAGCCCAAGACGGGGGGGGCCGATTATGCAGGGAATTGCCTTGTTTTTGATTGTAATTGTGGTTTCAGGAGGTTGGAGATGCTTGGCAAAAACAATCAAACGTATGGAACGCATTAGGGTTTTGGCCCTCTGCCATGTTGCAGCTTGGTAACGCACTTCAGTAACTGCTGTACAAAAAGGAGGTAAGCCCTTATGGGATAGAGCTCAGATTTCAGTGGAGACCCAGGGTTTGCCTGAAACGGGGCTGAAATGGTCACAGACGAGCACCCAAATCTGGCCATTGAGAAATATTTCCAGACTGCTTTACCCACATCCTCCCTAACACAAGTCAGGGCTGGCTACTTCATCTGAATGCCCCATTGTGTGTTTTGAAATGATCTGGTGGCTTTCAGGAACTCCTGTGCAACACAGATGTCTGTTAGTAATGAGCAGTGGAGGCGAAGAGTAAGGGCTGATAACTGGAACCATGGAGATGGGCAGTTTTTTGTGTATTTTGGATTTGTTCCTGCTTAGGGTAGATGTTCTAGAAATCCTTACATAGAACCTGATGGTCTGTGGAAGTCACTTAGGCTGACCCACCTCACTTAACACATACAGCTGGAACAGCTGGCTATCAGACTTCCATCACTTCCACATGAAGTATCACTTTCGAGTTCATGAATGACCCCGGAATAAAAAGAAAAGGTGGGGGACATAAGGGGCAGTGCAGGCACAAAGTATGCCAGAGCACTGTTGGTGCTGAGCTGTCTCTGCAGTCCGTACGCCTGACCTCGGTTAGGAGCTGAGTCCTGCTGGAACACAGACATAAGCTGGTAACAGCAGTTCTGCTTCTGCTCTGTTGCAGGGGTTCTCTGAACTGTATGGTACTAATGAAACATAATTAAAAGAAGTTCTGCTGTTGTGAAATGTCATTAGCAATGAAAGGTTGCTTTAAGGATTGCTGTTTCAACCCTTCACCACTCTCCCTGTTTTCTACAAGGTCTTCTGCTCCTTGCCAAGCCATTTCATTCTGGATCCGATCCAGTTCTCATCAAAGTCATGGAAAAACTCCAGTGGATTGGGCTGTTATTATTTGTGGCTGGAAAGGGAAGGGGAACATGTTTGTATGTGTTTAAATACTAACATTTTCAGCTGACTGATAAGAGGGAAAGGGAAGAAACAACCAGAGAACTTTTGGCCAAAGCCATGTTTTCAGTTGCTCTGGCAGAGACCATCTAAGTTGCACGTGGTGCTGTGCCAAGCACAGTGTCAGTGCACAGCACCAGTAATAACGACAGGCATTTTCAGAAGGTCAGAGTATTAGAGTAGATGCTAATGAGTTCCAATTCTACTGTGTCTAACAGAGTGCTTTCAAAACTTAGAGTTTAGTATAGAGACACGGCGTCTTTCTTGGACTGATGTGGCAGTTGTTCCACCCCCAATGCTTAAATGGTTTGTTGAAATTTTTGCCACCTTTTTCCTATTCTTTAGGGCTTAAATTTAGAACTGGTGTTTGTCTCTTAAGGCACTGAAAGCGTTGCAGTTGCTGACAGTAATGCCTCTAGCCAGTGCCTTTCACTGCTTGCTTTTCTAAGACTGTCTTTTAGTTCTTCATGACTTTGCCAAACTTGCGCAGTTCACAGTGAAATTTCCCATGCTGAGAGGCTGCCTCGAGTTGAATTTTTGGAAAGTGTCAGCAAAAAGGACTTAGCTGCTTCCAAGAACAAGATTAGGAGAAAACACATTGTTTTATCCATCTAGAGTAAATTTTTCCAGCTGTTTTTTTTGTGACTTGCAGTGCCTCTGTGCTTTGAAGAGAGGACTTGAAATGTGTGCCCTTTGGCATCCCTTTGGCATCCCTTTGGCATCCCCAGGGAAATACGCTCAAAGTCTGGCATCTTCAAAATATTGTGCTTTCTTGTACATCCCGTTCGTTATAGCGGTCTCCAAATACTCCCCCTGCAGCGAGTGTCAGTCAGAGCTCCTGCCTGCCTGTGGCAGCACATGTGACAGCACAGCAGTGCCCACAGGGACCTGGCGTGGCTGGGCTCTCGGGATGTTCTTGCAATTCTTCATCTGAGAGAGGCCACTGTCACACCAGGACCAAGGGCAGGGAGGCTCCCTCCTGCTCTGACAGAGCTCCCCTCCCTTTGTAAGGGCACTGTAAAGGAGAAAAAAAGAGTGAACAGCCAGCAGAGAGGCTGGGGTAGAGAGGTGGAGAGGGGGGTTTGAGGAGCTGTATGAATATTTCAGGAGGAAGGACTAGATGTGGCAGCTCTGGGGAAAGGAGCTGTAGAGGAGAGCAGTGGTAAGGAAGGGAGGGCAGAAGGAAAGGAGGTGGTGGGAAGGGTCAGGATTCGAAGATTTTTTAAAACCAGGAGACACAGGGGATGGGGAAGGCACAGGGGGCCTTCCTGAGGAAAGGAAAAGAGGAGAAGAATGTGTTGGATGGGAGAAAAGAGGCCAGAAAGGAACATAACTAGCATGGCATTCAGCTCTGCCCATGTTTCAAGGGTCTTGGATGTCCAGGAGGACCTGAAGTGCAGTGGCACAGTTTGAGTTTCTTCCTCCTCTGCCACCATTCCACACCAGATATAAGAGCTTTCTGCTCGCTTGGTGGAGCGGGTAATCCAGGAGGTAATCCAGAGGACTGCCCTGCATCCTAACTTGTGATAATCCGTGTGAGGGTCTGAAGAAATTCTGGGCTTCCTTCTGTTTTAAAAAATACAGGTTGGGTTTTGTTTATTTTTGTTTGAGCAAGCATACTTTCCAGGAGAGTTCTTTGGAGGTGTTGCTGCAGAATCACAGCACGCTGATCAAAGTCAAGGATACTGGTGCAGCTTTAAATTCACATTTTGTGTTTATGCACAATAGATTTAATAACTTAGGAATGCTTATCTTTGCAACCTTCCTGTTCCATTGTCATAATTTTTAAGGCATGGAATATGCTGACACCAATCCAAGAGCAACAGGACAGCAACAATTACGATACTGCATTTTTATTACTACTTGCGTTCAGCTTCACACTTACTTGAACTTGGCCTGTTTTCTTCTTCATATTCTTGGTAAGAGCTAATTTAGCTCCATTTTTATAGAGTATTTGTAGGGAGGGGTTTAAGTAAGCCTCAACAGAGAAGAATAGTGTAAAATGGAAAAAGTGAATCAGGTGCCTGTGATTGATGCAAGGCAGATTTCCAGGATTATTGAATTTCACTCCCGAGGTCAGTGTAGCATTCTGTAATTGAGAACAAACAGGCACCCACTGTAGTCAGTGATTCATGGAGAAGTCAGAAGTAGTAAGTGTAACCAGGTTATTTTCTTGAAACTACAATAATCTGAGCTACAGTTTATAGGAAGAGAAAGTACATTATTGTTTTACAATTATGGCAGAAAATGCATTTGTATTATAAAATTAATTTATAAAATTTTAAAAATTTGATGTTAAATAGAAGGAGATTTTTTACAGCTAATTTTTACAGCTAATATAAATGGTCTTATTTCCCATTGCTCTGTGTTTTATTGAGTTTTGGCTTGTACAGTTTTGACTTGTACAAGATGGGAATAAATACCCAGTATATACTAAATATAAATAAATACTAAAATAAAAATTGTGACAATTTATATTTATTCATGAAAGTCTAATGACAGAAGAAGGAAGGAATAGAGGAGACATACTAGAAATGATGCTCCAAATGCTGCAAACTATAAACAAAGGTGAAATCTTCAAAATGTTTTTAGACTGGACTTGCTACTAAAATCCTACCAAATGCAGTATCCAAATTCCTTTTTCTCCCTCTCCTTATATAACAATGAATAAAAAACTCACTTCAGGAAAATACACTTGAAGCAGTTCCCTGCTCAGTTAATAAATCTTCCTATAGATGTGCATATTGGTAGTTAATTACTACTGTATAAGAAGGCAGGGATCTGATTTCCTTGCTTTACTCTGACATTGCTTTAAAGGGGGCATTTGCACAATGCAGGAAAAGAGACCTGGCTGAAGCAAGTGGCAAAATTGCATCTGTGGTTTCATGACTGTTCCCGGTGAATTTCTTTTCTTATATAGAGAATTCGCTTTCCTTTTACCTTGGTCCACATTTCTGTGTCTCTCTGTAGTGCTTTTCTCTGAATCCTTCTTCCCTCTGGTTGTCTATGGATTTTGTTTCCCCAAGCCTCTTTTGAGGCTTGTATTTCAGTTTCAATAGAAGGGGTTTTTTTGCAGTGGGTGAAGAGGAGTAGGTCTGCAGTTAAACTGAGCCAGGACAAAACTCTGCTCACTGCACTGGCAGTCAGAAAGTCCCTGGTTTGTAATAAGCTGCCTCGGTCATCATCCAGATCACCCCAGACACTTACCCAGTTTGGCCAAGAGAAGGGGAGAATTGCAGTGATGCACACTTAAAATTTCACATTGAGGGAAAGCACTTGGGATTGCACACACTTTGGGTTTCTATGCTTGCGTAAAAATAAAATTGTGTTTTACTGGAATTGAATTTTGGTTTGCAGTTAAACAAAGAATATATTATTTTTGTGCAGAAGTGTGGTTATTTTTGTCTTGTTAACACCGAAGTAGCTCAAGTTATGTATAAACAGACCTTTTGTCACCCTGTTTTTCATTGGTAGAAAGTTAAGCTATGACTATTAAGACTTAGCACAGAACTTTAGCATATTCTGGAGGCAAAAGATAACACAGCCAACATTAATTATACCACACAGAATAAAGTAATAATAAAGTACCTTCTAAAACACAATGTGAATATAAAGAACACCAAGAGCAGCAGCCTTTCTTCATAAATCTCACTTTAAAATAATAAAATGTCCAGTAATAAAAAATGAAATATTCCTCCAAGGCTTCTTCCAAATAATAAATTTTAAGTTGGACCATGGAATCAAGGAAGCCACAATCCATATTTTATTTTGTCAGTGAATTCCGTGATGCACTGGATGATGAATTTACAATGTACAGATGTGGGACTAGGAGAGACCTCCTGAATCTTTAAACTCCGTCCTTAAATAATGAAGGAAAACAGGTTGATGGCTGTCTATAAACAGACACACGGTTTTGCAGTTGGTGGACAGGTAATAAATTCCTAATGACATGCTAAATACACAAGCTTTTCTGCCCTCCATCTGCTGTGCTACAGAATCTCTTCCCAGTGGAATGTTCTTGTCCAGATAGCAGTAAAAAGAATATTTTTAAAACATCACTGGATGCCAGCAAGGCCCATATACATTAAAGATATATATTACTATCCTTGACATGACCTTGCCCCTTTAAATATTTCATATAACCAATAATAGAATTTTTTTCTAAAACATTTGCCAAGAATGCTTTAAATGTAACTATCACTGGGAATCATGTACACATTTAACGAGATTCGGGCTGTCATCCAACAGTTACGTATGCCTGAAAGAAATGTTTAAAATTGTATTGCTATATATGTGAACTGCACACAAAAGGTATGAGCCTGTACTGGTTTCAATTGCCCTTTGATTTCTTGCTGTGCAAGACACTTGGCCTACACACATCCAAAGTCCCTAGAGAAAGACCAACTGTACCACATATTGTGTCCAGTTTAGTCCAAGCTCAAGGGCCTGTGTCCCCTTACAGTGTTACGTGTGAAAGTACGGAGTGGGATCAGTATTTGTGAAGAGTGAGTGGGGTTTGGGCCTGTGAAGGATCACTGCCTGGTGGAGATGCTGTGCCTCCACACGCTGTGGCTCTGTGGAGATTGCTGATACAGAACAGTGTTATCAGTCAGGGTAAGGATCGGCAGGATTCCCTCGGTATCTCAAACAACCTACTGAGTACTTGAAGCTCATGTGGAACTACCAGTGATCTGAAAGGAGAACACTTTATGGACAGTATTGCTCACTATTGATTGTGTACTCGGATATTCTGATTGATTTTGGTTTTCTAGCTTCCAGCACAGTAATGAATTTTTTCCTTTATGTCAAGCTGGCATCAAGTTAAGTCTTGGTCAGTGGTGGAAGCTGCCATCCAACACTTCAGATTAGGTGGTAGCACAGAGAGAGTCTGAAGTCTTACCACCTGTGCTGCTATTAAATGTGGAGAGCATGACTGACCTATCTTTGCAGAGTATTTCTCTCCTCAGATTTCCACTTGACTTCTGTTTGATGCTGCTGGGATGGCTGTCCCTGATTGCTGGGCCCCAGTGCAGTCACAGTTAAAATGGTTCTTACCTTTCACCCACCAAAGGCTTTTATCTTCTTGAAGCCTTTCTTGAAAGATTACTTACTTAAAGTATCACATGAAAAATAAATCATAACATGATACTACTTTGTCTTTCTGCATAACTGTCTGTCCAGTTTTGTATTCAGAAGTTGTTTGGCCTTGGTAGAAATATCTCCAAGGTAAATAATTTGAATCGTGTATCAATAAACCTTGCCAGAGTTGCAGAAATTTCCTTTAAAATTTTTTTTCTGAGCTTATTTGGTGACTTGAGTCATGGAAGCTGACAGCAAAAAAATGGCTGTAGACAAACTTGTATAAAAGATAGAAATGAATTGGAAATTACTACATGAAAATGATACTTTGGACCATAATGGGGAAAAACTAAGCCACGAAAGGATGACAGTGTTGAAAAACCAGAGGCAAAGCATTTGTAATTCAACACTAAATATCAGAATTACATTTATGAATGGTAACAATATCACTAGTACAGCTAAAATTAAACTATTTTAGAGACATTTCAGGAAGTCACAGGATATGCTTCAAGCATTACATCTAGAGAGTACAAAGCTGCACAAAAAGAAAATTTAAAGCTCACAGTGGGCCACAGCCACCTGCACCAAAGAGCATCACAGCTTCATTACAACAGGATTAATTAAAGACTGCTTGAGAAGTAGTTTTTTAGGGACAAAGTGAGGGGAACTATCCCACAGTGGACAGTAAACCTTGGAATTGTCCCAATTACTGGAGCGGTGGCACTGTCTGTTGCGTGTGACATCATCCAGTGTGTCACTGACTGCAGGGGTTTGGTCAGGAAGGCTGAGAGGGAGGAAAGCCCAGCGGTGCTGGTGACTCAAGTGCAGAGCTCTGATTTAAAGGGCCTCGCTCCAAGCATTTGCAGTTGCATCATCACACTGCTGAGGTTAACCATCATAGCAGCCCAGAGGAGCAGTGGAACTTGTTGTGTTGTTCCTGGATTTATCCTGCAGTTTCCTCATTTCAGCAGACAGACCAGTGACCTCAGTCTCGGGGGAACATTGCATGGAAACACACACCTGCTAACCCAGAGGTATCAGCAGGATACAGAGATACCTCAGGAGTCTTTCTTGGGCAACATGTGGTTCAGTTCAGACTGTTCAGGCCTGCAGAAATGATCAGGATAAGGCTATTTATGTGAATGAGCATCAGGAGACACAGAGGGGAAATACTCTGGAGGGGCTGGGAACTAAACCGAGTTACTGGAAGAGAACGGGTTTGCTGAGCTTTCAGGATCATGTACGGAAGTTCATGAACTGAAAGATTCTTGCAGTAGGATGGTTTTAACTGCTCCTAGTGCCTCATTTAAATATAAGGATGAAATTTCTGCAAGCTTTTTGTGTAGACCTGAGTCTGCCTATTTAAGGACACAGGACCTTCAGAAGAATCCCAGCTGGGACTGCTCCTGAGAGCACATTCCCTAAAATAACAATCACCAACACAGAGCAGAAATCTGCACCTTTTATTTTTAGACTTATTAAGATCCTGGTGTGGAGGATAACATCAAATAAGAAAGAGAAAAACATGCATGAGGTAATGTTTCCAAGCAGCTCCACTGTCACAGACCTATTCCCCTGCTGCCAGGAGGCAAAGGAGTTGTTCCAATAATTCATTACTCACTCTGTATTTTTTTCTTCTCTTAGGAAAAATATTTATCCCTAAAGAAAAGCCTGTAGAAACCCGCACAGAAGAGAAAGTGACCCTGGATCCAGAACTAGAAGAGGCCCTGGCCAGTGCTTCAGATACGGAGCTCTATGACCTTGCAGGTTAGATAATACATAGATATGATCCTCCCACATGTCCAGCTCTTCTCTGCCCAGACCTGCCACCAGGAGTGTGTCATGATGACCCCTCAGGCACCAGGTGCTTGTCTGACAGGTGGCCAAGCTGTGGGCCACACATTGCCCAGCAGGATGGAAGGGTGACTCGACAGCTGCTGCTTTCAGACTCCTCTGCTTACAGCTGATGCGTCAGGCCGGGGGGAAGATGAACCAGCTCATGGGATTTGGGGAAGGGAAGGGTGCACAGGGGACTGCAGGCTGGGGTGCTGGCACTGTAATGGAAGTGACTGATCTCACTGTATCCACATCGTTTGTTGTGTACTACTGCTACCTCCTCTCAACTCTGACATCCCAAATAGCAGGATAAACTTGTCACAGAATGCAGTGGATAAAGATCCTGAATCCACGAGGAAATTTAGGATCTAACCCACTGAATGAGAAAATTGGTTGCCAGGTGATTAGACCTGGGTATCTTTACCACTTCTTATTGTTTTCCAAGCACGTTAATATCGATGTGCTTCCATAAGAAACCCTGGTGGGAATGCCGATGCATTAAGCTCATCACACGTGCAGTGAAATTTTCAAATACACCAAACAATAGAACATAAGAGTAAAAAGAAGTTCAGGTTGTATATTAGGGAAGAAAAGTGATTAGGAGTGTAGCACTGAAGCAAGTTACCCAAAGAGATTGTGGGATTTCCACCCCTGGGTGTTTTCAGACTGCAGCTAGACAAAGCCATGGCTGACCTCATTAATGCTGGCAACACTCCTGCCTGCGGGAGAGGCTGGACAAGATGACCCACAGTGGTTCCTTCCAGCTGGCACTTCTGTGATATGCGTTCTACACTGACTCAGTTGTTCAAAAATCTATATTGAAAGTGTCTGCATCTCCAGAATTTTGGAGCCCAAAAGACTCTCCCTACAAGCAGGCGTGACGCAGGCAGTTAACATTTTGTAAAGGGGGTTTTGTCTGGGGAGCTAAACTACAATTTGTAGCAGATACTTTCCTGCAGTCTGTGTTCCTGCCATTAACACTGTATCCTCTTGCTGGTGTTCACACATTTCAGCTGTTCTTGGAGTGCACAACATGGTCAACAACCCAAAATTTGATGAAGCAGGAGCCCGCGGTAAAGATGGAAAAGGAATCGTGAGAAGTAAGCAAGCAGATTTCTCTTGTGGGCTGCATGTCATCTTTAGGGACTTCTTCACCTATAGGTGGGGTCTGCTGGTCTCATTTAGTGTAATGTAACTAGGTCTAACTTTCATTGATCTAATTAATCACGAGAGGTGACTTTTTAAAAGTAAATACAATCTTAAAATTCACTATAATGACAACAGTAGTGTACAAACAGATCATTCCTAAGGGAAACGCCTAGAAAGCAGTATCTGGCTCTGCAGAGGTGCTTGTAAGAGCGGGAGTACTCAAGAGGCCAAGACATAAAAAATTCCATCCCACTTCAGTTTAGGCAGCAGGCAGAAAGCAGAGTGAGCTGTAGCTAAGAGTTGGCCACAGTTCAGGCCGGGCCATCTTGCCCCAAGTACCTACATTTACACAACTGAAAAATGACTTGTAACCACTGGGCTCAAATGAGGCAGAATCCCTGTCACAGTCACATCTGAGACCAGAGTCACCTCAAGCTGCACGGACGTGCTCCTGCCCCAGCCCCTCCCTCTGACCTACCACCTCCACCTGGCTCCTGTGGCAGGGTGTGTAAACAGTGCCTGTTCTGTGGTTCCCTAGGGACACGGGAACAGAATTGTTCCAGAAATCCCCCCAGAGAAACAGCTGTAATTACTAAAAACAAATCCAGACATGTTTGCACTAAATAAGCAGGCCTTTGGTGAATCAGGTCTTAGCTCAGCAACCCACAGGAGGCTGGATGGAGGGAGAAATGGGTGCATCTGAATTCCAAGCTTTTCTTGAGAGCTGCCAAGCCTTGATCCAGAGCTTGTCACCTCCAGGCCCTGGGATATCAAGTGGGCTAAACTTTGCTTTTTAAGACAAAACTGTGGAATGCCCTTTCCTAGGGCAACAGTACTGAAAAAATGTTTTCTTCTTCTAAGGCCATGAGAACAGCAGCTATCTTTACCAAGGGCTTTCCTTTCCGTCTTCCATTACTAAAGGCGAGGTGGGAAAGTAGACAGGACACCATGTCACTTCATTTTTCTCAGGATTAAGCTGCTCTGCAAGCCTCCCCAGTGGGGCCCTGTGTGAGCTGCCGTCTATCTCATAACAGGCAACTGCATGCATTACTAATCCTCATAGATTTCAGAATATTTTTGTTGTACTGAGTCAAAAAGTCAGCTATGTGAGTCAGCTAAACTATGCTCCAATCATAGACCTAAGAACCAGAAAATCACCGTCACATCACTGTGTTCTCTGGTCCAAAAGCAATACCTTCCCTTAGCCAAGTGAAACGCTTCAGCAAAAATTTGCTCATCGATGTGGCAAAACAGCACCATGATTAAAGAAACAAGAAGAACTCATGAGAAGCAACAAGAAGTAGAAAATCAAAGTTCCTCCTAACTCTAGACTGAGTACACTGTGGTGTCTAACCTGAGGACGGGGTGCTTGTGTCTCCCCTACTCCCAGTCTGGCAGGGTGTTGCCACAAGTGCAAAAAATGCTTTGCTTTTTTTGTTTACTTTCTGTCCTTGCATCCAAGGTGAATTCTCTAAACGCAGTTTTCAATTCCCAGCTCCCTAGGAAGCCTGAAGTGTTATTCAGGTATGTGTGAGGTCTCTCAGGGAATTAGTAAAAAGAAAAGTTTGGCATCAAAGGGAGCAGAGGGAAAGCCAGCTCAAGGTTCGTGTATGACCATCTCTACTATGAGTTCTAAAAAAAGATGTGGTTTTCTTTTGGCCCATGATATGGCGTGAACTTTTACCCTTTGCCATGAACAGCAGTGGGTAGTACACTGAGACTTGAGCACAAGTCTTCAAAATCTCTCCCTGTCCGCAGCATAAAATAAAAGGATTTAAACATACTTGTGGTCAGCAACATATTCCTTTCTTGCTTCTAGTGGCTTGGGTCGTCAGGGGTAATAAATTAATCTCCACAACTATATGCATGGGAATTAGAAGTACTAATTGTGTTCTAAGCTATGATTTTTATGCGTCTCTGAGAATATTTATAGCTCATAGCTTCCAGCACTAAATACCATAGTTCTTTGGAACATGACTACTCAAAGATTTCATAAATCTTGGTGCTGGCGGACAGACTTACTTTTCATGCTTTGATGGTTTTATTATTTAGAAAGTGCAGATGTTGCAATTTTACAAGAGCTAATTGAATTTATAGAAAGGCTGATAGTATCAGCTGAGAGGAGGAAACTGAGGGGCCTCCTGCTCGTGTTGCTTTATGTAGCACAGTCTGTTCATAGGTGCAGGGACACTTCCTTCCTAATATAACGGGCAGGTTCTGAGCACACCTTTCGTTCCAGATTTTAGACAAAGTACAAAGCAGCCCTTGCAGTATATCACATCCCAAACAATAGTCTTCAAAGCTGCTTTGGCTCAAATTAACTGTACAGGGATTTTGTATATAAAGGAGGAGTTTGCCCGTGATGATGCTGCCCAGCCTCCGTGACCACAGGCTCCAGTGACAGCTTTGGGTGCACAGGAGGTGCAAAGGGCATGGCAGTGATAATAGGGATAATACTCCTGCTTGCAGGTTTTGTGGTTCTCATAAACCCTTCCCGGACTGCTGCAGTACAAACCTAAATGGGAATTGAACAGCCAGAGTGATGATGCCTGTTCCTCGGCTGACATTTCATGAGATCTTGTGTTGCAGATGTGGTGAAAGGTGAAAAGGTCAAGCCCATCTTTGAGGAGCCACCTAATCCAACCAATGTGGAAGCAAGTTTACAAAGGATAAAAGCAAATGATCCTAGTCTCACAGAAATTAATCTCAACAACATAAAGGTAGATGCTGTGGTTTCGTTTATCTCATCATAGGAGGATTTATTCAAACATTTCCAAAGCCTGTGCCTTTTCTCTTCAAATTTTGTCTCTCTTTACTGTTCAGAAAAAGCAGGACACTCAGGGAAGGGATGGGGAAAGGACTGTTGTAGAGGCTCCAAGGTCATCAATCCCTGATACTGAATTAAATGCCAATTAACAGCCCAAGGGGTGACTCCCTTTGGCTGCCTTTCTTCAGCAGATTGTGAAGGAAGATATCTCATGGGTAATATGTAATCATCACTGGCCAAATTCAATTAGGGGACTGAACAACTGGCAGCAGAATAGGAAAGCAGCTCAGCGATGGTCACGTGCTGGCCTTGGCCTGACCCAATTCCAGGCAGCGCTGACATCGCAGCCTGGCGCAGGCACCTCGAGCCTCTGGGGGCCACTGTACCCACAGGATGCTATGTCCATTCTGACGTACTCTTAAAAGTATCAGGGATGTTTAACTTGCATAGATTGTGGTTGCTGCTCAATCAGTTTAATAATAATTAAAATCGGCAGTGTGACTGGCTTTCCTAATTACTGGATTTGTCTTCTTACTAGAATATTCCTATTCCAACACTGAAAGAATTTGCAAAAGCTCTGGAAACCAACACACATGTGAAGACATTCAGCCTTGCAGCTACTCGAAGCAATGACCCCGTAGCTATTGTAAGTTTTAGCATTACTGGGGAAAAAAAACCACAACAAATTTTAAGTAGGTCTATGTCTGCTTCAGGATACATTTTTCATTTTCCCTTGCAGGAATTCCCTATGGCTATGCAAAGCAGAAATATAATCTCTTCTGATCTACCTCTATGTTTTCTTCTAAGAGTATTTGTGTTTTATTTCTTGTTGGTACTAAGCTATGTTTTGCAGATTCCCTGTTATTCCCTGAAACTTTCACGATGTTATCTCGTGTTCCCTCTTTTTGACCCTTCAGGCATTTGCAGATATGTTGAAAGTGAACAAAACACTGAAGAGTCTGAATGTAGAATCCAACTTCATCACTGGAACAGGGATTTTGGCACTGATTGATGCACTGAAAAAGAATGAATCCCTAACAGAGATTAAAATTGACAACCAGGTAAAGAGAGACCACTGGGGAGTCCACTTCTGTTTCCCTTCCATATGGATTCCCAGAGGGTTCTCCTAGAGGGCTCTGGCAGAGTCAAGGCAGCCTCTGTGGCTCAGTCATTCTGTAGCTCATGTCCCAAGTCAGTGGAACCAAAAAGTGGAAAACTTCTCAATAAAATTACTCAAAGCCAAATCCAAAACCCAGGGACAAAATCCCCCGGGACTGTCTTTGTAGTTTGCAGCCCAATACTTAAATACAACCACTTATTTCTCTCTCATATGAAAACAAATGTTTCCTTTTCTTTTGGGGACACTTCACTACGTCGCCAACAGAGGCAGCAGCTTGGGACAGCTGTGGAGATGGAGATTGCTAAGATGCTGGAGGAGAACTCCAGGATTCTCAAGTTTGGATACCAGTTCACAAAACAAGGTCCAAGAACCAGGGTAGCAGCAGCTATCACTAAAAACAATGATCTGGGTAAGATGCCACTACATTTACTCATCATTTATTTGTGTGAGCCAAGCCCTGACCCTCCCAGGCACAACTCCTCCTGTCTGTACATTCAGATGGAATCTTGACTACAACATTCAAGCTGCTCTCTGTGAGGGGAGATGCAAAGCTCCTCGGGCTCTAGAGTAGACAACAGCAAAGATCTTACTGTGATTAGGAGCTACTATTCTCCTCCTGCTCCTTCTGGGAAGGGGAGTTATTTCAGCCTATTCCATGGAGTGTCCTGGATTTCTCACTGCTCCATCAGCTGTTCTGGCCAGTAAATGAGGAGTCAAACCCATCCTGTTTTTTCAGAGGACACAGAAGTCCTGACTTTGTTGTCCAGCCCATGATGGGCCAGGCCTGCCCAGCCAAGGGAGCAAACCAGACCCTCGTGCCTGCGTGGTCAAGTACAGGCAAAGACAGTAAAGCTCTGCAAGAGTCACCTGAGCGTGACTTGCTCTGCCCTGTGTGCTCTGTGCACAGAATATGAAGGAGGTGACTGGGCAGAAGAAGTTTAGAGTGAGAAGGGGGAAAAAAAAATTAAACTTTTTGTTTTCAATCAGTTCTGCTTCAGAGTGGGGTATCAAACCATGATGTCTGCGGGTTGCAGCTTGGGTTTCTCTCTGTGGGAACTAAGATAAAAGTTGAGCTAAAACCTTTTTCTTTCACACATGCTTTTGGGGTTTTGAAATTTTAACTTTTAGCAGTACCTAAGGATTCCACCTATATACTGTTTTTCCTGAAACTAGCAGTGTCCCAGAATGGTATTTGAAACATCCCATGTACAAAGAGAGAAAAATCCTTTTTCCCCATTATTTTACCAATTGCCATTAGACTTATGTACTAATCTTCATTTTCCCGTGTTTGTGTTGTATGGTTTCATTCACGATTTTGTAGGACAGAATTCCTAAAGAAATTAAATAAAATAAAATAAATGAAGGAACAAAACACTGGAAGCAGACATGAATGACTGATGTTACACTGCAGGCTTTGGAATAATGCAGTTTGCCAAAAAGGCATGATGAAAAACACCTCCTTTTAGTAAAGTAATGGGATGTTTAGCAATATATTGTTGTTACTGACTTTCTGTGGTGAAAAGCATTCATTCATCCAGTTCTACGGCTTCGTTCTGTACTTCAGCCATTCAGTATCAGAAACAGTTTAACATAACACTAAATTTGGTATCACATGAACAGGAGAACCTCACAAATCTTATCTGGCCGGGTCAGAAATGGCTCAGTGCATTTTATTAGAATGTGGAGTAGCAAATGCTGCCCAACTAAACCTGCTCTATAGCAGGTATAATGTATCTTAAGTGCTGTAAAAATTCACATGGGACTGCTTGTCAAAATAATCCTGCCCATAATACGAGGTTTACCACTCTGCTTTGCTGAATGGCAACTTCAATGTACATGGTTTCCAGTCAAAAACCAGAGTTAATTAACTTACTATCAGATGGTTGGTGCAGTCAGAACATGTGCAGTTTAAACAGGTAACTGCAGGTCCAATATGACATTTTGTTGCCAATATTCACTGATATTGGTACGTAAGAGTACTTCAAATTATTTTCTAAAAAAACATGATTATTGCTTACCCATAGTATACACTGTGCAATTACAGAAGTTTTTAATTTTTGATGCCTAAAGCTTAAATAACCCAGAGCACTGCCATGCAGACTAGAGCAGACCAGTATCAATTTAGCTGGAACACAGTGGCTTTTAAAAGAGCAATAAAACTGTAATAAAAATCTAAATGGAATCACTGGAAGGAAGTGCAGGAAAGGGTGATTTCTTTATCATCTAAAACCTTTAGTTCAGAATCTGATTTTTGTGGAAAATATATTGATGTGAACACTTGGTGAAATTCTACAGTCTGTGATAGAGAAAAATGCAGTTTAGGTACAATCATTTTGTTGGGCATTATGATCTATTAATGATGGTATTTGCGGGCATAATTCTTCTGAGTGTTTCTCAGAAGCTCCTTCCTTCTGTGCTTGTTTCATGTTGCTGGGAAGGGGGAGCGTCTGTGAGAAGAGTCCTGGTGCTCTCAGGAGGGCAGTAATGACTCTCCTCCCTTGTTTTGTCGGCGCAGTTCGCAAGAAGCGGGTGGAAGGGGAGCGGCAGTAGCCACAGCATCGAGGACGCAAGGCAGGACTGGAGGCCACCACCAGCTGCAGTCTCAGAGTGCTCGGTGCTCAGAAGGGAAGGCACTGGAAAACGATTACGATGGGAGTTGCTGATTTGTGTTAATGTCTCCTTTTAACCTTGAAAACAGAGCCTGTTCGTTTCCAATTCTCACGGTTAATTTAATTCTTGTGAGACAGGTTCATAGTTGGTTTGATTTTAATGAAGAAAATGGTTTGTAATATCTGAAGCCAATATGCAGCATCTTAACTGTGTTACTGAGCATAACATATAGTGACTCTGACCCTTATTTTAGACACTTTTTGGTATGTTAAAATATGACCTTGTGTATGGATAAGGGATTCTCTGCTGAAAATAGAAATTTTAGGGCCAAGTTCTGCAATGCCTTATGTTTGTGAATAATCCTTACTTATGTGTATAGTCCTGCTGAACTGAATCCTGCAATGGGCTGCTCCCAGGAGTAGAACTAGTGATGCCAGTACAGGTTTGCAGGTTCACACCCCTGAGCCTCTCTCCTGCAGTGGGATCTGGGCAGCTGGAACCACCTTGGAACAGCACCCGTCACCTTTGTTGGGCCTCCACCCGTCCAGCTCCCAGTGCAGGATCACGCCTAGACGTAAAAACATTGTCAAAGCGTACTTGTTTACATAAGCTTAGCTTAGGTGGATCATTTTGCAATGTTACACTGATGTTTTTTATCCTTACTCCACGTTGTAAAGTAATATTAGTGCTGCCAATCCTATAGACGTTGAATGTTTTGGGTTCTTTTCTAGGCCAACAAGTTTTTGTTTGCTACTAGAATGCACAGTTTACAGCTATTAATCTTAAACTAAACAAGTATTCTGAGCAATATTTGTTTTGCTTTGAGCCATGAGTTTTGAATTTTTTTTAGTTCTGGTATTTATGTACATTTGTTAGCATTATAGGACTGTTCTCAGGACCTTTTAGATGAAGATTAATTAAATACTTAATCCGGGAGAGCCACTGTGCTACCAGGAAAAGACATTAAAGGGGTAGTTTTGACAGCTACGTAACTGACATTTATATGCTGCAGTTGAGGTTTGTCCCTGTATCACAAGGCACGTGGGTATTCATGCCAGTGTTTATCTGAATAAGGGCAGATTTGGCACATGCACAAATGCTTTGTTAAATCATGGCCTTAACTTAGATGCTGGACATAATCTTAACTCAGTGGAAAACACTCATGCAGCAGCAGCTAACCCCAATGCTCAACGGCGTCGAAATTTTAGTAAGAATTCAGTCTGATGTTTCATTTTGTGTATTTTACAGTCTAAAACTGCTCTCTACCACAGGTGTATCACTGCCAACAGTCGACTAACAGCCAGAGGTTCATTTCGGTTACATGTGCGCATGCTGTAAGAGCCAAGGGACGCTCAGGGCAGGTGTGTCACACACCCCGAGCTTTCAGAAAGCTGCAGAAATGCCCCTGGGGCACACTGGCCTCTCCTCTGAGAGCAGGGATGCAGCACTGCTTCCTTGGGGCAGTGCTGGACACCACAGCCACTGCAGGGTACCCCGGAGCCAGCAGGGACTGCGGTGGGTCCCTGTGCAGCTGGGCATCCGGGGACCAGAGACCTGGGGAGCCCCAGGGCAGTCGGTAGGTGCTGGGCACGCTTCCCTGAGCGATGTTTTCATCTTGCTGGGGTGCAAGCTAACAGGATGAACCCTCCCTCTGTGCCTTTTATAATGGAAATGAGTAGGTCCAAGGCAACGCTCTTCCTGTTGGATACTGGTCTTTGTAGTGGGGTCCAAAGTGAATAACACTCACTGAAATCCCACTTAAAACACTTGGCTAAAGTGGTCTGCTGAGCTGGGATATAAAGTGCAGTAGCCACAGTTTCCTTCCCTGAGAGCTCCCAGTCTCTACAATTTCCGCTTCTTCCCCTCCTCGGAATAAACCGAAACCTTTGCTTTTTAAGTAAACAACATAACAGGCAGGGGAGTCTTGCTAAGGTTTTCCCTGGATCCATGCAGGATCTGCTGTGAAAAACTTTGATATCCCATTAAAAAAAAAATTACAAGTTCTGTAATACAGTCATAACTCTGCATGGGCTTAAATAGAATCCTTAAAAAACATTTGGATTACCAAGGGAATACTGGGCTTTGCACCATGAAGTTTCATGAGTGGGAAGAATCCTCATCCACAAAGCCTAAAGATTATGTTACTGATAACCTTCAGTGATAGGAATCACACTGCCCCTAATTTCTTGTTCTTTTCCTTTGATCCAACCAAGGGAATCCCAATTATCAATCAATTCTTTGAAGATTTTTTTTAATGGTTATTTTTTTTTAAAGAGTGGTACGTATCTGTGTTTAAGGGAAACAAGTGCAATCCATTTTTAGTCTTAATTGCCACTGACGGTGTTGGTATTTGCATGCAGCAGTTTCACAAGGACGGGTTGGTCTGACTGCTTCATGGTGTCTGCAGCACGTCCTGTATGGCTTTGCGCAGAGCCACACGCGTGGTTACACAGTCCGGTGGCTCCACGCGTGCTTTGCAGCCCCAGTTTGCACCATGGACCGGGGTACCTGGCTGGGGAGAGCCCTGTGGGCTCTCCGTCCCTCCATCTGCCATGCCCTTCGCACAGCCACGGTTCCTCTGGAGGGATCACCTCAAACACCAGCCCCACCGTGCGAGCAGACAGGGCCGGAGCTGTGCACCCGTGGCCGGGCCCTGGGAGTCCGGCTCCTTCCAGCATGTGCGAGGAGAGCTCCCAGTCCCCGGCCGTCTTCTCCAGGCAGCTGCTGCCAGCCCCTGCGGGGGGACCAGAGACCAGGGTTGTCTTTGTCCTCCCCCTTCTGTGTGCTCCACACAAGGCCTTGGTTGTCACCGGCCTTGAGTGTCACAGGTCAGACATTGCAACAATATAAAAATCTGTTGGATGCAACAACAGCACACAATGGTGATGCTTGAAGGCAGATTTTCATACTAATACAGGATTATTTAGCTGGTTAAAAATCTCTGCAACTATCATGAAGGGGGGCAGGATGTGACTAGCTTTCATATCCTACTTTCAGACAACATCTGCCATTGTCAGTGCTGAATGGGGAACAGGGACAGAAGAGTCCTTTTATCTTAAGCAAACATTCAGGAGTAACTTTGTCTATTTTTGCACATTGCTTCTCGTGTTGACTGCTTCAGTTTGGTTTGTATTTTTTATACAGTTTTTCATGGAAAAGCTCAACTTTGTGCATGTCCTAACCTCCCTGTGAAGTGTAGTGTGCACGGAGGACCATATGTGTACATGTATAAATGACGATGTTATCTCTGGAACAAAGTAATTGCATGCGCACAGTGTGGTGCATATTACTCGAGAGGAAGAGAATTACCATGCTATGTAACAGTGACTCCCCAGCATCGTGGTTTTTCTAAATAAACCTTCACAAAGGATTTGGGTTTGCCAATTTCTCATGGGTTTGTGCTTTGAATCAAGCTCCCCTTGGTGCTCTGACATCAGATTGAACTGCTTTCTCCACTGCGGCTCTTGCAGCTTTTACTCTCCTGGATTTCACCTTCTCAGGTGGAGAGACGTGTATTTCCTGCCCTCTCTTCTCCACACAGTGTCTCAGTGTATTTCCTGCCCTCTCTTCTCCACACAGTGTCTCAGCAATTTCCATATGGCGCCTCGTTAGAATTTGACACCAAGACACACCAGTTTCTTCCACATTATACACAGCTCTAAGGTTCAAGGGGCTCAAGTGCATTGTGGAGTGCCTAAAGGCATGCACTGAGTTAATGACGTGGTTAACGTGGCCCTTAGAACCTGTGCTACATGATAAAAGAACTGCCAAATACACATAACTGCACAGTGCATAAGGACAATTGAAAAGGAAATGTCAGAACATCTCCCCACAGACAATTTGCTCTCCACAATCCCAGAGAAGCTCACAGTTAACCCACAAAGAAACAAAACATCTTCTCTATCTATTTTAGGACTGCCTTTACTTATGTCGGTACTTTACCTGTGACATCTCACAGTATCTTTCTTCTTTTCCTCTCTTCAATGTAAATGAGTGGATCAGACTCTTCAAGAAAATTAGGAAATCTCATATTGAAAGAAGAGGAGGTATCTGTATCCCAGGATGTGGTTCTGCTGGGATTTGTAGAGCCTAAGTCAGAGGAGTGCTCACGGGAACTATGCAGCACAATTCCCAGATCCTCAGCCATAAGGGAATCAGAGAATACAGCTGCAGAGAAGCTCATGAGGTCATGCACTCCATTTCCTATCCCCAAGATAGGATTTTATTTCTACATAATTCATAGCTTTTTCAAAAAGACCAATTTTGGTCCTGCATCCCTTTCATTACAGGGGTTGTGTTCAGTTCCCTTGGGATTTTGAATATAAATGCAGTATATGCCAAAGAACACAGATACTGTATCCCACTTTATGACTCTGCACCTTTATTTTAGCAATCACCTTCTTTCCTTGCAGTCATTTTTTTCAGAATGAAAGTTTCATATACAGTTGAAAAATAATGACTTTACAAAGAGAGGATTGATACTGTTCTTGGTCTCTCATGCATCTTTATATCTTTCTTATTCCTGTCAGTTCAATACTCTCCCAAGCCTGAGCAACAACAGTGCAAACCTCAGTGCTTCATATTTGGCAAGGAATTTCAGGTCATTTTCCCCATGAATATGATATGGAGCGACAGCCTGAACTGCAGGAAGCTGCATTTCCCACTGCCCATCCATCCCCCGCTGCTGCCATGCAGAAGGTCCCTTGCTGGTGTTCTTTTGATGCATCTACCCAAAAGTTAAATCTCAGTTTTGAGTGAAACAGAGACTCTGGGGAGTTTTAATACAACATCACAGAATGGGGTGCAAGCTGACTAAATCTTGTGCCCTACTGCAGTAGCTCTGATCTGTTGGCCGGTGTGTTTCTCTGGCCACAGCCAGGAGCTCTGTGCTCTCTGCCCAGCACAAGCTGCTGCCAAACCTGCAGCAGGCTGGCACCCAAAGGCAGCTCAAGGAGAGCACAGAGAGGAGCCACAGGGCAAGTGCTCTGCTGGGAATGAGGCTGTTGGACAGGAACCACGAAACCATGCAGTTCTCAAATCAACTTTTTGGATATTTTAATAGAGGACAGCATTTGCACATTAAACCCAACAACCTGTTTCAGCCACAGCAGATGTACTTCTGTCTGAATGGAGCAGAGTGGGCAACGGCCTTTGAGGCTTCCTTTTGGAGGAAGTGGCAGAGGGGCAAAACACCAGCAGAATTGCCTTCAGCCGGTTCCCAGCCACAGCTAAGCGCTTTAAATATTCATGCTTTTCTTGTCCATTCCCATGAAGCAGATGAGCACAAACAAAAGCAGCACAAGGGGCCTCTGTTAATGAGGGTCTGTTTGTTTCTTTTAGCCAGCTGCCTGACTTTACTGAGTCTGACATTAGGTAGACTCATTCAGTGAGCAAGAGAAGAGAAAACAAGGCAGTCAGATGAAGCAATTGCATGTATTGTTTCACATTCAATCTTTGCTGATAATGACTTCACTGATAATAAATTGAAGAGAATCTGGAAGCAACATTTCCTAGTTGCAGAATTGTTTATTTCACAGCTGTCACCAAAGATGCAGGTCACCTAAAAGCTGCTTAGACCTCAATCTCTGTTGGTGAACACTGAAGAATTCCCCAGGCCTGAGAATCTTGCATTAATTCTGCCACTTGTCCATGAAAAGGTGGTATACTCATCATTCATCTAAACGGGCTTTAAAAGCTTTCAGATGACCATGGTGGAGAAGGAGGTCACTGTGCACAGTGTCTGGTGAACCGGGGCATTGGCATTCATGGTTAGTTTGTACTCAGCAATGCTGGCACCCTGCACGCGCTGGTGTTCATCACCCACATTAACCGGACAGCTTAGAGAGCTAATGTGTCTTCGTGTTATAACAGCTCACGGGACACTGCATTTGGGAGCAGGAAAAACAGAGCCATTGGTGGGAGCTGCTGTGGAGGTTCCCCCCACCCTGTGGCTGGTGGGCAACACCAGGCAGCACAGTCACTCTATTCCATCCCTGTATTTTTTCCTGCATGCTTTTGGGCTGCTTGGGGGGAAAAAAAAGAAGAAAAAGAAAAGAAAAAGAAGTGTCATTAAATTTTTCAACTCACTTGAAAGTAAAAATAAACCCTCAAAAGAGTTTCCTTAAAATTTTGCTCTGCAGAACCAATTGCTCTGTGGCTGCTGATTAAAGCTCCAGTTAAGCCCTCTCTGCTTTCACACTCCAAATGTGCTGGTTGATCCAGGTGAACTGCAGGGACATCTTAAATGTACCACAAGGAAGTTTATGGCATCTCTTCTGAGCCTGGAATAAAGTCAAGAGCACTTTTACTGCACCTGGACCTGGTTACCTCACATTTAAGTTGTACTCATGCAGAGTACTGATCTGATATGCATTTGTGGAAAAAACTAGAGTGCCTGACAGAAGGGAAATGGAAGTTTGATTGTCACGAGCGGACAGAAGCACTCAGCAGCTGTGACAAACCCAGCCAGCAGGAACATAAGCGGTTATGCCACCTGCCAAGAGCTGGGGTCCCTTCCAGCACTAGAAATTCATGGGGTTTGAAAGACCATTTCCATGATGAGAACAACTGAAGGTTTAAACAAAGATATATGATGACATTTAAATAAAAATGCATTTGCTTTCATTTCATATACATTTTTCATTAAAACAAGACAGCTGTACTTAATATTTTCTAGATATTTCCTATTCTATTTCTGTTCCAATGAGAAAATCCAATTAAAATATTATTTCCCTTCACTCTTTTGAAGCTTTCAAGCTGACTCCATAATTAAATGAACAAGTCATAACAAGTTACTTTTAATATTTGCACAATGGAAAACACTGTTTCCAAGGAGAAGCAGCACGATCCTGCATGCTGAGAAGTCAGCAGGGACTCCAACCTGCACACAGCCAGTGCTGGAAGGGCAGCCATCCCCAGAGACACTGGCTGAGGCACCTCGGGCTGCTCCTGTGAAGGACTCACTGGGCTGTCTGGACAGCTTGGAGTCAGAATGAATCACTGCAAGAACATCCAAGGAGTTCTGGGTGTTCAGAAGGAGCCTTGCACAAGGTTTTGCTTATTGTTTGTCCACAGCCATTGCAGCATCCAGCTGTGCCACTCACTGCAGTGTCATATAAGTCAAAGGCCAGGTGGGTCCTTAAATCACCTGGTGCTACAGGTCACAGCTTTGCCCGTGAGTTGCTGTCAGTGCCTGCTGCTTTGAAACTGCTCGGTGCTTTGTAATGATTCCACTGGGTCTCATTTTGCCGTGAGAGGGACTGTGGGGCCACCTAGCCTGGCCTCTTGTGTATCTGACATCCTTAAACTACATGCCAGTACCCAGCCTGTAATTTAACCAGGCCAAATACTTGCGCCATATAGAATAAAAGAAAAATGTTGACGCAAGAACTGTGCTCCAGAGAGTAAGTGATGCAACGGCAGGAATGAATTAGGTGTGACATACGCAGATATTTTCATGTGCTGAAGGTAAAAGCCACCTGCTATAGACGAAGTGAAAAGCCTGATGTCTCCATCAGCTCAGGGTGGAGAGAATCAGCTCAGAGCTGGTGATTAAGTTTACCTCTGGACACATGAGCAGTTTGGCACACAAGATCTGCCAGAGATACTAAAAAAGCATTGGCACCAACATTCTGCATCCTCTTCCGGATGTTCACATTGAGCCCAATCATTTGCTCTGCTTGGAACCTAACAAAGAAATCTCACCAGGCTAATTTACTTGAAAATGTTTAAACCCATGCCAAGCTAATCAGCCCTCTGGATGACCCTTTGAATCTCCTTCCCCTGGATAAAGCTGCCCTCAATTAAAGTAAAATTTGTCCCCAAAAGGTTTTAGATATTGCAAGGGTGTGTAGAAGGGGTGGCTATCAATGGCACTTGCCCTGTAACTGGTACAGGTGACATTTCAGTTTCTGCACCATCTTCAAATCATTAACAAATCATAGTTTGCTGCATTTTGCCAAGCAGTTTTGGTGTAAACATTAAAAAGTGCTCAGAGACTACTGCACATCTCCTTCACACACTACAGGGGTGGAAACTGAGGCACAGATCTGTTCAATGCTTCTTTTCTCATTCACCCAACAAAATGTTAAAAATAGATGTCCCCTTGATCTTCGTTGTAGGAGTTCCTGCAGATCCTGATGCACTAGCCTGTCAATGAAGATTTATCTGCTGGCCATGCATTTGTTTTCCAGTGGAGCTCATCGGGCTGCAGTAATGCTTCTTGCCCTCTGATCTGTGACTCACCGAAGCCACTGGGGAGCAGTGTCACCCTCTCTGCACAGGGACAGCCAGGCACCCCGGCACAGCAGAAGGGACCATGAGGAGCATGACTCAGGCTGGAGCAACCAGGGGCAGTGATGCCATGGCAACTGTACTTTAACCACTGGGTTACTCAGACCAGGCAGCCTTTAATTAATGGCTTGATTCTCGCTCCCTCCTTTCTCCCACACTCATAGCATTTACTGCACTCCCTGGGCAAGCCACTGGAATACTCTGAACAGACGGCAAAGAGCAGAGACTACAGCTGGTCCAAACAGGACTGGGAGAAAGCCCCCAGCTCCCTGATGAATCAGGGCTGGGTACAGCTGCTGGCTGCCTCAAGGAAGGGCAGTACCAAGGCAAGGGACACCACTTGGATCTGCCTGGAGCCCGTGTGCTCATCACTAGAATAACTGCGATTCACTGCCAGCACCTGTCAGCCTTAACACTGAGAAAGCCCCTTCAGCATCAGAGCAAGGAAGCAAATCATATCCTTGGAATTAGAAGCTCCCAAACATGCCCTCATGCTGGTCATGGGAAGAAGAGGTCAAGGTTTGTCACCTCTCCTCAGAATGGCATGACTGAGACCTACCACAAACAGGTTTATGTCTTCTGGTAGATGACCAGTAGGCCAGTGACCTTCAGGAATCCAAAGTCCATAGGCCAGAAATCAGTTCAAAACTGAAGACTCAGTTGGAAATGTTGAGGGGTTTTTGCTGTTTCAGTATTAGGTGAAAGTCTATACTAGCAACCATTCAGGAAAAAGGTTCAAAATCAAAGACAATAAGAAGGCTAACACACATGCTTATAATTTTTATCATTGACACTTTTGACCTGCTTCCCCCCCTAGCCCACTCCTCAGATGCCATTGGCTCTCTCTCAGATGACACCCAGGGTTCAGGGTTCCCGATGAACTTGCCTTACAAGGGAAAAATGACTGCACTACCCAGAAGAAATTCCTGAGGATAAGAGGTTTAAAGAGCTGAGGACTTTTTTGGCTCAGGGAAAAGCAGGACACATTTTTTCTCTAGAACATCATTTTCTCTTTAATGAACTCTACAGAAAAACCTGTTTAAGTGCAGAGGAGAAACATGACTAACAAAATGTTCTCCCCAATTAGAGGAAAATTTCTTGTCCTGCACTTCGTACCTGAGACACAGAGGGGTTTGATGCTAACAAGGTAGAACTGACCTATTTAGAGGGATTGTTCCCAGGATGACAAAGGGAAGAGCAAACCTGCATTTCAAAATGACCAGTCCAGTTGTAATAAAGAACTTGGAGATTTGGTGTTTTGACCTAATCCCATTTACATATGCAAACTGGGAGAAGAATAATGGTTTTAATTTGAACACACTTCAGACTGACTTGAAAGATTTGTATGTCACATCAAAGACTAGTCAGGGTTCATGCTGCTGTTAGGGGATGAAATAGTACAAAAGGTATAAACTGATGCTGTTTGTGGTCACAGACTGGCCTGACTCTCCTGAAACTCAGTGTGAAACAGTAATTGTCACCCAGGAGCATCTACACTGCTCTCTGTAATGGCACAGCTGAAACAACAGCAGCCTCATCCCCAAACCAGATGTAATCCCTCAAAACAAACCCATATGCAGGGAAGACTGAGGTCTCTGTAAGGAAATGCTGCTACTCTGCCAAGATCTGGGTTTATGAGGACTAGAGAGCCTGAGAATACAGACAACACAAAAGACCAACACTGATGTAAGAGCTGATACCCTAAAATGAAACTTCACAGGCTGTCAGTGAAGCTAAGGTAGATTTTGTGCACAGATGATATGCTGGCAATAGGGATGACGAGGAGAAATCCTTGCAAGCAAAAACATTTGCTAAGAGAATTCCCAATCAGTGACTGCAGCTAGGAAAGGGACTAAATTACCAGGATGGCACAATGTTGTCCACTGGAAATAGGTTTTGGTGTAATCAGTTTTGGAAAAATAAATTCACTCCTGAGCTAATCCTCACAGGCTTCACCTTTGAAATGTCATCTCTGAGTACAAATTCTACTTGACTTACTTGTGTGCTAGATTTAACATTCAACAACAGAAGCCTGCCTGTTTACAAAACCAGGTCAGGAGCTGGTCACAGGACTACAGGACGTTACAAAAGGGACCTAGGGATACAATCCAAGTGAGGATGAGTAATGCTACCTGCTGCTTCAGATGTGCGTCAAAACCAACCATCATGAAGAGGTTTGGACTGTTAATCTTAAGATTCGCAATGCTGTTAGATTTTAAGTTATTCGAGGACAGAGAGAGTTATGATTCATAAAAAGGCTTTTAAGAAGATGAGTCTTAGCCCTGCACTGGAACAGCTGATGTAGTGCTCTCACTCTGTAGCTTAGATAATCACTTGGGTCAATTAATAGCTACAAAACTAGCACTAAAGATGCATGCGCATTTGTAACAGCTATTCGTAATTTACACATCTTAGCAGCCTCAGCTGAGTGGGAGGCCCCAGTGTGCCACGCAGAGATCACGTCTAGCAAATGCATAGTTACTATTGCAAAAAGATTAGAAACTAAACCAGCAGGATTATTATTTCTGTTTCAGAGTTCAAAATTACAAACACACATCTGGCTCCACTGCACCTAGAAGCCCAGCTGCACTTAACTTCATGTATTCTGGTCTCCCCAGTGACCTCAAGCCAAGGTCCCTCTGAAAGCCAGACCGGACCAGCCCAGGCATGACTGAGGGCCCAGGGACCCCGCTCAGCCTCTGCAGAGAGGAGGACTCCTCATCTCCTGGACCTCCACCCTCTGCTCTCCACAAAAGTCCTCTTTGTTCGCAAGTGTTTTCCCCACAGAAATCCCCTAGAGGTGACCAGTACCAGCACAGCCACTGAACTACAACTCATGAGCAGCTGCCATCCTACTGGGGAGAAAGATCTGCCCAAAAGAACTTGAGTTTCTTGTTTCCACTTTCAGATTTAATGTAAATACCAAAGAAAAACACAAAGTCCTTTTAATCAAGAAGAAAGAAAACTGCTGTTTATTCAGGACACTGAGGCACTGGAGAACATCATACGTATTCACGGTGTGCTTTATACAGGGAATTAAAAAAATCAGTTACTAGAAATTAGTTTTTTTGGGGAAAAGCAGATATTTTTTGGCCAGAAACATTTCAACTATTTCCAAAAGGTCCACAACTAAAAGTACTTTCTGACTCCTACTTTGAAACAAGTCTAACAGCTGCAAACAACCATAGATTTAAAAGGTCACTGCATAATCCAGTCTCAGTGATTAACATTTTCCTTTTTAGTTATGACTACACTAAAATAATGATCTCAATTCACAGGACGATTAAACACCTATTAATTTATTTCAGGAAAACAGGCTGAGGAATCTTGGTATAACCAAGCAGGCTGAAGTGTAATTCACACCACCTTATCATTCAAGGTGCCAGTTAAAACAAAAAAAAAACCCCTAGTTCTTTTCCAGACTCAGATTTTTTTCTACTCAAAACTGTGAAATAAGATTCCAGTTTCAGTATCTACTTCAGAGCCAGCATCTCAAAACTACTGCTGAACATTTTCCTGCTAATTTTAAGCATTCATTATTGCCCTAGGAGGCAGATAATTGTTTACTATGAGAGTTCCCCTGCTGGTCGAGCCATTTGTACAAACACTCAATGTGATGAGTAACTACACTTGATATGTGAAAAGCCTGCAACTTCCCAAAAATTATGCCCTCAGAGCCACTTGATATCCACAGTTATATCTTTCTGTAACAAACATGGTTTTCACAGACTTCTCTTGTTTTTTCTTAGATTTCATGTATGTCTGAGCAGTAACCTGGACATGAACAGACATCTCCATCAAGCAAAAGAGCAATCAATACGCATCACTCTGCTCCAAAGAAGTTCTTTCTTTCTTGCATATTTTGTACTTTACATTTCGAACTGAGGCATCGCATGAGTGAGCAGAAATATACTGGTAGTATGAAATGCTACTTTTAATGAAGGAAAATTAACCTCTTACCCTGACAGACAATTAAACCAGTAAGTAATGAAAGCAGATGGCAATTATGTCACATTGCTTGAGAGAGTAATATATTCAGTACTTCTTGTTTCTCAATTCATGCATTAAATACTGCTGGTCAGCTTGCCAAGTTTAATCTGTACCACTAAATACACAGGAGTGGGGTGAGGAGGGAAGAAGTCTAGCCAGCTCTTTTTGCAGCTTCATGTTATCTCACATGATGCTGAAGGGGACAGAGGCAACAAAAGGGTCTGAATACCCATCCCACAACGCCATCCTAATCCCTGTGCATCCATGCAGAATGAGGACCAAATCTTGACCATAACAAATTTTTCTTTCTTTACAAAGTCCTTGGGGAGGCACAGACACAGCTTTACAGAGACCCTGGCTCCAGAGGCCTGCTCTGACTCCTGACATGTGCTTGAAGTCCTTGAGGTTCTGTTCTCAGCTATGGAGCTGTGCAGGTGAGTGAGCTCCATGACTTGTACATACAAGGTCAAGACACAGCTCTTGACACCTTTGCTCTTCTGATGGGATTCCTTCGCCCCTTCTTTTGTGCCCTTCACCTTTTCTTTCCTTTTTTTTTATGTGGTGTGCTTCTCTAGAAGCAAGGTACTGAGCAATATGTAATAAACAAAGGCATCACTTAGTGGTGCCATGTTGGTGATCACATTGCATTTCGTGATGGAGAAATGCATCTTGGCAGCTGTAACCAGTGTAACAAACAAATATGCTTCAGGGTTTTATATGATTTTACAACATAGTCAACCTTGAAACTAAATGCTAGTTAATTCCGTGACGGCTTCCTAATGAAAAACCTACTTGGGATTCTCACCAGGAAGCAGCAGAAGATTGATCCTGAGAAATTGAAGATACCTTTTAAGGCTCTTCACATGCATGGAGCTAGGAAATGATTCAGAGCATCTTGAAAGAATTGCTTAACAGGAAAGAAGATGTGAGGCAAGTTCCAGCAAATTTGTGTGACTAAGAACAGCACAGGTACTTGCATAAAATGTTTGGGCTCTTTCAGGTAATTGGCTCACTTACCACCTTGAAAATATTTGTTCAGCTGCTACAACTGACAGCATGCTCACAGGACAAGGTGGGTCTCACACACAGCTCTGCTCAGGTGAATTAGCTAATGGCAGCAGTTTGTTCTGCAATTCTTCCACTCCATCAGGTTGATGGCCAGCAGTGGAGTTCATCTCAGGAAAGTGAAAATCCTGGTGCCAAAGAATAAAGCGACAGATTGGAATGGTCTATTTTAAAAAAGAGCTGCCATGTCTAGTTAGTGCCATAGAGAGATTCACTGCACAGTAACAAATGGATGTTGGACTGAGCTTGGAAACTAAAGCCAAATGTGTATGGAGTATTTCAGCCAGAAAAAGGAAGAAAAAAGGCTTTTCTGCACTGAATTGCAGGGAGAAAACATTCCTATTTTACTGATGTTCTCCATTTTCCTCCCCTAAGTTTCTTTAATTATATTTTTAAGGACACAAGACAAAATTTGAAATTCAAGAGAAGTAAAGAGGATTCGATGTACGCAGCAAGCAAATCAATGGGTCCCTATTCAATTCAGGTTTCACCTGAACGGATTAAATGTATCAAAATGTATTCATGTTTATTATACAAAAATGTGAAATATAAAGTAACCAGTACAGTCTAGGTGAGAGTCTGCCTTCTTATGCTGCAGCTCTGGCCAGTTAAATACTTCCATTTGCAAGTCCAGTGAAAAGTAACTACCAGGAAATACCATTGTCCAGACCTCTATATACATACAGGCACTGACATTAGCATCTCACCTGTCTCTGGTTTAATATTAGACATAACCACTGCTTCAAGCACTCCAAGTGACTAACTTCCACTCTAGAATTAGCTGCCTGCAACATCAGCTTGCAAGTCTGGAATTCATGTTTAAAAATTCAGAGCACGAACTAGTATGTACCTGGTTTCTACTGGAATATTCCGGGCATTTCTTTTCTATATTCGTCCCTGTGGTAATAATGCCCCAGACAGTCTTCCCATACTTTACTATGTTTTGATGGGATTTAGAAGTGCTGGGTAAAAAAAGATGAGGTGCTAATATGATCATTTGAAAAAAACACTTTTTATGGCTAGCATCAGCATCCTTATTAAGGAGCTCTCAGCAACTAGAAATAGAAATGTAAATCATTTCTGAGAGAGCTCTTCAGTACAAGAAGCCTTTAGCTGAGCCAAATCATCAAGGAAATTATTTTACTGACAATATTTGACATAGACATTTCACACAGAGCCTCTCAGAGGCCTTCCTATACTCGTACATGCCATATATCCATCCACACATAGGCACAGCTATTGCCAGGAACAAACACCCAAAGGGTGGTGAGCAAGAATTAGCCGGTCATTGCAGCAAGCACCTAAGTAACCAGTCCTGAAGGACTCCCTAGGAGGCACTCTGCAGCTGAAATTATCTGACTTTATGTCTTCACTTTATCTGAGTCCACAAACCATAGTGATGCTTGAACAAACAAGCCTAGCCCTAATTAGGGGTGTTAATGCAGGAAGAAATTATGGTATTTGCATATTGTACAGGATGACAGAAGTTTACAGTACATAAGAAAAGCACTATCTTCTGTCATTATGAAAAGATGAGAACATGAGAATATTCCCAATAGGACACACTAGGTACTTGCCAGAAGAGTTAATTACATACAGGTAGGATTATATATCCCCTTGGACAATTGGTCTTCAGTGAAGCACGGAAGCACGGGGTGCTCTTCAGATACCCTGGGAATGCTAAGAACAAAGTGCTCCCAAAAGACACCGCTCCCTTCACATATAAACCTTTCCTCGTTTTTGTTTCTGCTTTTTACCTTGCAGGTAAAACAAGTCACAGGCTGACACAGTTTTCAGTGGCCCAGAAAAACAACCATCTGAGTAAAACCAGGACACTAAGCCATGGCTTACTGGCTGAGGAGCCAGCGTCCTCATGCTTCCAGCAACACTGCTGCAAAGGCTGTAACCTCTGGCACGGAGACACAGAATAAAGCTCAAAGCACGAATGCCTCAAGTTGCTTTACAACAAGCCACCTTTATCCTTTTTTTGACTCCTCATGTTGTATTCCAACTTAATACACTGTTGGGGTGCTCTGGAGCTCATTCAGAACCTTCATACAGGACCTTTGCTACATGACATTCCCTCCTATGACCCACAGAGCACAGTGGAGGTCCTGCTTAGAAAAGTTCAGAGATCTTTACCCTGCCACAGAAAAACACTCTTCTACAAACAGTTTCTACGTTAAAACCTTGAACTCATGTAAAGAAACAGTACAACAGATTGGAAGAAATAATCATATAAATTAAATTTGGAGGGCCTGTGATCAGGTAAACATATCAAAACATTACATTTCCTTCAGAATTACAGTTCTCCATTTTCTTGTAAAAGCTTAGGACACTGTTGGTGTCAGGGAGTTGCTGTGCCACACCATTGCTTGGAAACTTCCAACCCGTTCCTGCACAGACCAGGCTGAGCAGCTGCTTCAGCTGGATGCTGACTCTGGAGCCCCGCTGCGCTCGGGGCTACCCAGGCACCGGGAACATTTACCTCCCAAAGGGGCAGCAGGGCACCCACCGGCCAGGCGGGAGAAACAGCTCCATCTCCAGTTGGGATCAATCAGCTGGTCGCCACTCGAGGGCAGCATTTCAGTAAAATAAAAAAGACATAGGAACAAGAATGAAGGACACCAAACTGCTGGACTGTGTTAGCTCACCACGAGGATTTTGTTTGCAGGCTGATCTCCAAGCTTTCTGTAGCTATTTAAACAGGGTGGCAATATGAGCAGAGTCCCGAAGTGTAAGCAGTGAAGGAATATGAGGTCAATACCAGATAAATCTGAGCAGAGACTGTGCAGGCACTTTAGTTTACATATGTCTTAGCTACCTAAGAGAAAAGCGGATGCACCCACATCCGAGTCTCCCACCCTCCTCCAAGGGAAACAATTTATCTGAGAAAGGGAAAAAGTTTTTACTCAGAGCAGCCAACTCTCTTCTATCAGACCTCAGTTCTTGTACAATAATGACTGTAAAAGCTAAGGAACAGCACCCAGTAAGTGTCAGGATACAAAACAATGACCCACTTGGACCATCATCACCTTCTCACTTCCAATAATGCCACAGCACTTCTAAGGCCCGCTGCCCAAAGTGAGAAGCCTGTAATAAAAGGCATGAATGCTGCTGGTTTTGTGCTCTACTTCCACCAGCTGAAAATAGTCACAGGCCAAAAGCATCCTCCAGTTTTGGACACTGAATGACAACATGGGCTACAAGGCCAATTAGGTCAAATTAAAATATACCAACAGAAAGAAAATAAACACTGGTAAACTTTGTCTGGAAGGCAAAGAGAGCTCTTGGAATAGAAACTTGCTAGACAGCTTCAAATGCATCTGTGTCATTGTTTTGCTTTCTTATTCCAGAGAAGCTTTCCTTCATACAAGGACAGGCTGCTCTCAGAGTGTCACAAGGGCCACCACCTTCAGGCCTGGGGTCCTGTAGTCTGAGGCATTCTCTGCACTCAATAAAGACAGGTGATTTCAGAAGTGACTCACAGCACATCACCGAAGGTGCCATTAATATCCATATTACATCCAGATCCACTGTGTGTGTTGTTTTTTAATTAAAAGAGGCTAAACTAGAGCTTAATTGCACGGAATTTGAATTCAGGAGGAAGAGGAAGATGCTATTGTTAACTTGGCACCAGCAGGCTCAGCGGTGATGGCAGAGTGGGATAATGGTGAGGATCCTGCACATCCAGCTGTAGCTGTGTTGTAGGTGCATGTGAACAGAGGAAGCTTATGGGAAGCAGCTGTCAGCATGGACAGCTCAGGCAATGTGAATAGAAACATACAGAAGCTAAATTAAAAACATGTTGAAACTTAGAAGTATTCTGCAATGGCTAATTGGCAATTTGACACTCATTTCACTCCAGAAACTGAAATCAAATATCCCATCATGAGGTCCAATGATAAAGAAATGACTCAGAAGGTTCACTGTTCTTCACACACATTTACCTCCATGTTTTCAGCACTGTTTTTGCCCTCCTCTCCTTCCAAAATGAGCATGATGTGCTGCCATCATCCTGCAGCAGGGTTTACATGGACAGCAACAGATTAGGAACATAAGGCAATTCCCCCTGCAAATCTCTCAGCTAGCCTGGGAGGTAAAAGGTGCAATGCCAATGTCTCCTGCACTAATATGCTGCACAGTGCAAAAGGAAACGTGCTACTGAGGCATTAGGAAGCTAGTCAACATCGAGCCATCTGCTACACGTAGTCTCAGGCTGCACATCACCAGCGAGGCATGAATTTAAAGAAGGCTCTAGCCTAACATTTTAGTTCTAAATCCAGAACATTTAATCCAGTAGTCATTGAAGGAGAGCAGATACTGTCCCAGGGCACCTTCCTAACAATTGCTTCTCAATGCAGAACAGTGTTTTATGCAGTTCATGATGTTAAAGGATATATATGATGATGATGATGCTACACGTTTCCTCCTTCTGTACTGTTGACTTTACTGCCTGATAACCTATTACCAGAAAAAGCTGATAAACAATTTGATTTCAAGGATTTTATGACTTCAAGGAAAAAGTTGCTAAACCATAAAAAGGGTAAAAACAAAATACGAGCCAGAAGAAAGCCTGAAGAGCAGAGACTGTCCCTGAAGTACTGTCCCTGAAGTACTGTCCCTGAAGGACGCCTTCAAAGCACTGTCAGAAGAAACTCCCTGCCTGCCAAGTCCCTCACGCTGTACTGGGTACTGCCTGCTGGCCCCATGTCCCAAGGGCTAATACAGCCACGGATAGCGTCCTCTTAGATGGAGATGTGCAGAACATGGTGATTCCATCCTACATACTGAGCCCACCTATTTTCAGTGAAAACAACTATGAAATCTCCAAAAACTGCCTGCCCTTTCAACACGCACAGGTAAAAAACAGATGGCAAAAGATATAGTTAGGAAGGAGGGGCTAAGTGGTACCATCACTCTCCAGGAGCTCACACCAAAAACCACACAGCTGGAGGAAACAGAACACATCTGTGATAGCAGAAGCCAGCCCTTGCCATGGGACCCAAATTGGTTTCATCCTTTCCTGTGCAAGATTGCTCCTACCAGAGTGAGACTTGCAATGCTCACGTTACCAAGCAGCAGGTGACAGACTAGTAAAGCTGAAGGCAGTGAAGAATGCATAATCATGCACCCCAGTCCAGCTTAGAAAAATATTCAGCCTCTACAAATGGTAAGGAAGGGGAACTAATAAAACTTCACTAGAACTTTATACAAAGCCAAAAAAGCTCAAAGAATGCAAACCCACAGCATATGACATTGCAACATTGTCTTGTAACCTTAATACAGAAACCCACAGTAACCCCTACTAAGAGTGTTAAATATTAACAATGGCTCCCAGCTGCTACTGCTACATAATGGGCTTATTTCGATCAGGAAGATGTGCACAGCTTAAGTAATGTGCACCAGTTCAGATGATCCTACTTTCCTTTTGAAATACATGCAAGACCCTCTCTCCTCGCTGCAATTAATTGAAGAACCCAGGGCTATTATTCTTAAAAGGCAGGATTTGTCTCTGATCTTTGTCCTACATTACATCTTTTTTTTTGTCAGAGGTTGCAACATGAGCAGAGGTGGACGGTTTAGCTTGATACACGACTCATTACCAGAGGGTAGCCTTCTCTTCCTCTGCACTGTCCTAATTAGTGCGAATCTGCCCACACAAATAGCCACAAGGATAGGGTTTTTTATTGTTCTCTGTCCTACATCAGTGCAACCAATACGAATGGTAATGTCCCTGGCTTGTATCATCATAAACATCAAAGTTAGGAAATGCTCAGTTTCCTTTTATCCTTTACTAAGCAAGCTCGAGTTTCTTTAGTAGGCAAAGTAGGTGACGAATAGCTGACCACTAACAGAGTGAGTGATTAATTGGCCAGAAGGCATTCTCTTCTCTACCTACTTTGCCATTAAATTATTTGGCCACCTTAGTTAGAAGGAGTTGATACTGATCTCTGTTTTAGAAAATTGCTGACTGTAGTCTGCTGACCCATATAATATTTAAAATAAGTCAAGATCAGTGTGCACTTACTGATCTAGATATGAATGGTTTTCAATGATAAAATGGCAGCTAGATATCCAATACTAACTGGAAGTAACACAGACTAATATACCATTGGTTATTTAGAAGATTCATCACGAAGTATTACTAAAAAGAAAACCCTCATCCTCAGAAATTCAGAAAGACAGAAGAGGCAGTAAGAGTTCCTAGACTTAATGATTCACTAGAATTGCCATTAACTACTGCTGAATGAGTAAATATTGAAATATATCTTTTCTGGCCTTAACCAATTCATGTCCAAAGATTTTATGTAAGAATGCAAAACTAGTATTATCTAGGTCTGAACATGTCCCTGAGGAAAAAATGCCAAAGGGGACCTCAGCTTTTTCAGACTCAGCTCTAAGTAAGCGTTAGGTCAGGAAGACACTCCACTCATCTTGGCTGAGCTTTATGAAATGAAAACTTTCATTGCTAAAAGTGTATTTCTAGCTGCTATAGTTGCAGCAATAACCTCCCAAAGCTGGAATGAGGACCAGATGTTACAATGTTTGCAGCCACTCTTGGGACAATGACTCTGAGGAGTGAACTCCTCTGTCCCAGGTGAGTCCGATGAGAGTGCCAAGTCCAATCCTCAGATAAGTGACTTCAGTGAGCAAGAAACCGCTTTGGACAAGTACAGCTCCTTGAAACTGGGGACTGCTGTGGGGAAATCCATGAAGATATTTCAGTAGCCCAAACACCACATTTTCACTGCTAACATGATTTTTAAAAATGAAGTGTCATTAGCAAGACACTTCTAGTTTCTGCTGTAACTTGCTTTGAATGCAAATTAAAAGATACAGGTAAAAATGAGTTGCCTAACTGAAGCTCTTGCTCAAATTTCTAGCTTAATTTTTGGTTTAGAGGGTATTCATTTCATGTAGAAAAAAAGGCAGTCAGCTAATCAGATCAAGTATCTTGGCAACATCCCAGATTCAAATGTTCCTCTAGCTATAACATGGATTTTGAGATGAGAAACAAGCATTTCCACAAATTGCTGACACAAAGAAAGGACAATCCAGCAAGTCCAGAAAAAAAACCCTCATCTATCCTTGAAAAGGTTTATTACTAAAATAAAGCTTTCAATATTAAAATATCTGTTGTATCTTTATACTACTGCAAGGGATGCTTCTGCTGTTCTCAGAGTTGTGACAGCTGATTTAAAGTGTATTGCACACACTTGCCATACAAATAGAGTTTAAGATAACATTAGAGGGAATAATACTGTCTAATATTAGTGTACCTGTCAAGCACATTTCCAAACTAATTGATATTGCACGTTCAGCTCATTGTATCACTAATGTTAAACAACATTTCCATTTTCTTGAATTGCAGCTCCCCTTTACTAAAAGCCATTTTAGCTGAAGTAACTGGCCTGAGTAATTCCAGCTCTAGGCAGGCATCCAGATGTTTGTAACTTCCATTAATCAGCCTTAAGAGGCTGAAGCTGATCTATGGCTCCACACTGCACACACAGTAGACATTTTTAATAAATGCTGACCTGCAGTTCAGCTCTTTTGCTAGCTGGGTCATGGCTGAAGTGCTGATGCAGTTCTGCAGATCAAATTGTTTCACAAGGAATTGAAAGCACTGAGATGTCACAATGTGGTGCTTACTTTCTATAGCTGTTATAAACTCAACTGGACAGCCCTAGGGAAGCCTCCAACTTCCCAAATATATTGTGTATATAGACTGCAGAAAAATTAAACTGAACCTTTTGTTGCTGTCAGTTTATAGTCTCTTGTACTGCTCTGGTCTGTCTATGCATTGCCTGCATTTCCTCTGCTCAGGATTGTCACACTGGATTCTCATGTGATCGTGAGGTGCTGATGTGTCATCCCTCATCAGCAACTTGTATGTCTTGCAGGGCAACTTTTGTATTTTCCTAACTTACATCTGGAAACTCGTGGCCAGATTAACAATGTTTGTGAGATCTACCTTCATTTTTGTACTGTATTCCTTAAAGAGACTCCATGACCACCACGGAAGATAATCTGAAAACTACAACTAGGTATTGTGCCAGTTGATGCTTTCTTTTTATTTCTGCAAATACTTGCGTGAATACATACTGGGCTGAGGAATGCTGAGGTTATGACATGTATGCTTTTTTTGCTTAGGTTTAAGATAGAGATCTATCTTTCTAGGACTTCCCATAAAAAAAATACATCATACTAGTGTTACACACACACACACACACACTTCCCAGAATCCCAGCCCGGTTGAGGTTGGAAGTGACCTTTGAGAGGCATCTTTTCCAACAGCCCTGCTCCAGCACAGGCACCTAGGGCAGGCTGCTCTGGGCACTTCTTGGTATTTTGGTACGTATCATGTCTGTACAGGATGCACACGTGTGCACCATCTATATGTGACATGTAGTTTTTGTTAGAAAGCTCCAGTTCAGCAAAAATGGAGCAGTTTTCCAAGCCCATAGACAGATTTTGTGGTGAGAAATACTCACTTAGAGCGCTGTCACTACAATTAATTTTAATATAACATGGTATTCCAGTACCTGAAGGGAACTTGCAGGGAAGATGGGGCAAGACTATCTGCAAGAGCATCTAGTGACAGGACCATGGGGAATGGGTTCAAATCCTAAGAGGATAGGTTTAGATTCGATACTGGAAAAAAATTTTTTTACTGTGAGGGTAGTGAGGCATTGGAACAGATTCCCAGGTAAGTTGTGGATGCCCCATCCCTGGAGGTGTTCAAGGCCAGGTTGGATGGCGCTTTGATCAATGTGGTCTAGTGAAAAGTGTCCCTGCCCATGGTAGAGAGGTCGGAACTATACGATCTTCAACCGCCTTTCCAACCCAAACCAGTCTACGGATTCTATGATTCTAAGACACAAGTTATTTTCCTCGAATGAATTTTCCAACGTCTTACTGTTTCAATAAATTTGGCATAATGACACTTTCGTATTTGTGCACTTATGCCCAAAGTCACTCCTTTTTACACTCTCTTTGACGGACCACACTACCGAGCCTCCAGCCGGCAAACGGGTTGGAGTCTCAACAGCCAAGGCCACCGAGTGGCGGCTCCTCCGGCACTGGTTACAGAGCAACCGTGCGGGAGCGCTGAGCCCGGCCCCGCGGGGAGCGCTGAGCGCGGCCCCCCGCACTCCCGCAGCCCGCTCCCAGGCCCAGCCGAGCCGCTGCGGCGCGGCCCGGGCGGTGCGGGNCTGTCGCAGCGGCTCGCCCGCACCAAGGCCCGCTCGTACGGCAGCACGGCGAGCGTGGCCGCGCCGCTGGCCGAGCGCTACGTGGAGCACCGGCTGAGCGCCGGGGACACGCTTCAGGGCATCGCCCTCAAGTACGGCGTCACGGTAAGGGAGCACCGCCGGCGCGGCCGGGAGCGGCGCTTAGAGCCGGAGAATGGCCTGGGTTGGAAGAGACCTTAAAGAACATCCAGTTCCAAACCCCCCTGCCGTGGGCAGGGACACTTTCCACTAGACGAGGTTTCTCAGAGCTCCATCCAGCGTGGCCGTGAACACCTCCAGGGATGGGGCAGCCGCAGCTTCCGTGGGCAGGCGCCGCCTCCATAGCCTGGCTCCCCGGACAGCGGGGCAGTTGCTGGGCCCAGAGCCGAGAGATCACAGCAAGAAGTTGTCCCATAGAGCATTTCCTACACACAGTGGGCAGAAAACGGTGTGGGTACGGCGCCGGTTTTAGTTTCAGTATTTAAAATGCGGACATCAGAACTTGGGGCCTGCCCGGAGGGGTCAGCACGCAGTGCTGGTGGCGCAGGGCTGGGGCTGGCGCTGCCCGGACGGACACGGCCTGGGAACTGACAGCGCGGGGTTCCCGGCGTGGGCTGGGGGCCGGGGGGAGGACACACACCTGCTCCCACCCAATAAACCTGTACTCACACTGCTGTTCACCACTACACTCACTTCAGGTTAAAAAAGAAAACCGGTGTGAATAAACTTATCCCAAAAAGAAGCATTATTTAGAGCTTGACACGCAGGCTGTGACAAGAAGAAAGAATTTTTTCCAGTAGTTTCAGGGCTAAACATTCTTCTGTTGTCATCTGCCTACTAGCCCAGAGGTGAGGCACACATACTACTGATTTGAAAGTGTTGCTGCTTTTCTGCTCACTTTCTATGGAGAAAGAAAGTTTATTTCTGTGAAAAATGCTGAAAGGCTTGTGCCAGCCTAGGACATGCAGAGTCCAATCAAGTCTACCAGCAGGCCCTTCTACTACCATTCCAGACAGAGCAGAACTCAGCTACCCTGCCTCATTCTCACTTATTTGGGACCCATATTCCAATATGCAGCTTCAGTAGTCCCAACACGCAAAATTGCTCAGGGCCAAGCAGCTGATGAGCGTGGCACTGGTACAGTCAGTGTCACTTTGACATCAGCTGCAAACAGCACCTTCCAGCTGGGCTCTTTCTAGAAGAGCTACAGTGTAGTCCCAAACTATTAGGTTCTGACTGGAGTGGTTTCTTTTGCTTCTCTTGGTCTGCAAGATCTACTAAAGCCTTCCATCACCTTCAACAGCATTCAGCCTTTATTGTGAAAAGGGTTGAAAGTCTGTTTCTCTTCTCTTTTGAAAGATTACACCACTTTTGACTGACTCTTGTTGGCAGCAGGCTTAATGATACTGGTCCACACTAAAGTAAACTTTTGCTCACTAAGAGGGCAAAGCAGCTCATTGGATGTTAGATTTTTTTGTTTGGTTTTTTTTGTGGCACTTTCCATAATGGACAAAGTCTCTGGCCTGAATGTTTTAGCCATGTTATTCTTCTTCAGAAATGTGTTTGCTCACTGCAATAAGTGCAAAATACAAACAGATCACTAAAATAGTCATTTTCTAGAAAAAGGCATTTTTAAGCAATTTACAACTCTCTTTCAGCTCAAGTGAAGTTGTGGATCAAACCTGTACAAACAGCTCTAAGTTATGAACCATAAGCTTTGTTTAGAATATGAATTTAATAAGCTTTTGCTGTGCTATTGATGTAAAATATATATGTTGGGTTTTTTTCCCAACATCTTATTGGTTATTTGATTAATAAATGTTCTGCTTAAGAAGCCAGAGCTGCATCATTATAGACTTCAGTTGAGAGAGGTTAAACTGACATGAAATGCCCCTAAGAGCAATGACAAGTTCAGCGAAATCAGCCACTGTGTTTCTTTTAATGGGTTTCAGCCCAGGGTAGGAATGTATGCAAACACATTTGCTTTTAGCAAAATGAAGATTGTTGTGTGTTCACACAATGACAAGGACTGACTTCCTCTAGAGAGTGCTTCTGTTTGCTTCCTGCAGCATGTATTCTTGGCTGGAAGTGAGAGTTGTAATGGAAACGTCAGAATTATCTTTGGCTGCCATTGCCTCCAGTATTACTGGTTTTAGAAGTTTCCCCTGTGGTTTTCCTCACTGGGAGTTACTTTGTAGCCAGAGACATCCTGTCCAGTGTCTGTCTTTGCATGACTTGGCATAGACAGTTCAAGATAGATAAAAATACCATGCTGGGGGAGAGGGATCAGTGTGCTTTGTTTGGCCTCATCCTCTGCCCTTCACCACCTCCCCCGGATACTGTCTATTAATCTTTACAACTTGCATTTGTTGTATCTTCCCTTTGAGTAAATTAACTGGGAATTCACACTTATGGTTCAGCCAATGTATGGTTCAGTGCAAGTGCTGTATCCGTTTTGAGGGGAGAAGGATGACAATTATATTTCATTGTCAGTAGAAGTAGTTTTGACTAATTAGTTCAGCACCAGTTTACGTGTTAGTGCAACTTCAGTTAAAATATTAAGCATGTGCTGAAGCTTTTGCTCTTTCACTGTGATAGATCTGTAGCTAACGGGCATTACTTCAGTCTTCCTAACACTAAAAAAAGAAAACTCATGTTAAATCCTGCTCTCCACACAGCTCTGAATGTAGAGTCACACTGAGTTGTAGGAGTTACATTGCACACACAGAGTAACCTGCTCAGGGCTGCTCAGGGCTGAGGGATGTTCTTTTTAGAACCAAGTACTTTCCTTTTCATTATTGCTCCGTGCAGAGGTACAGACTTCCAAATGCTACGAGCTGGTGTTTTAGGAAGAAATAACCAGAGGTAGAGTTACAGTGAAACAGGAGAGAGAACAGCAGTGCAGTGCATTATTTATCAGCTATTGAAGCATCACCTTCCAACTCCCCTGCAGTAAGATCTCAGTTTTCAGCTTCTGTATTGTATTTTTATGGAAAAGCTCCAGCTAGTGTTTTAAACATTTTTTTGTACCCATCAAGACAGATAACTTCTAGAGATTTTAGCAATCAACATTTACACTTAGGGCCATTAGAAGTCTCATGCCTAAGTCAGGTAAAGCTTCCTTTATGGCTTTCAGATGGTGCTCAGATGGAACTTGCTCCCTTTTACTCTTTGAGCCTTGGTTTCCAAGCCTTAGGAGCTGGAAGAGTAGTGATCTTGTCTTACTTGTGACACTGGATATTAGCTATTCAGTTTTTAAATGGGATTGTTAAATCTAAGCATTTCACCACCTTAGCCATCTGCACCAACAGGTTGAATCCTCACGGTAACTTGATCCCGCTTGTTTGGATTCTACATGATTTTTACCAGAGAGTTCACCTACAGGAGCTGCTAGCAGTTCTGAGCCTTATTCTAATATAAATCCAAATCAACTGCACTTTTGTGATAGAATTTTTGTTCTTTGGCAGGCTGTTCCTGTGAGCCTGCACAGACACTGGAAGACTGCCCAAGGAAAGCATCTTTAGGTAGTGCAAGACTTTGGAAAAAGCAGTATTGTGGAGTCAAGTGTACGTACAAGCTAGGATGTTAGCAAGGCTAGAACAGAACACGCACTCTGAAATCACTTTGAATGCAAACAAATTCTTTCCTGAAATAATTGCTGCTGCAAAGAGAGTATAGATTTATTTTAACTAAAGGTTGTGTACTACTTCAGCAAGTTAGTGCTTTATACTTCACCAAAACCTAATAACTTACATTTTTCCTATCTTTTTCAGATGGAACAAATAAAGAGGGCAAATAAACTGTTCACTAATGACTGTATATTCCTGAGGAAAACCCTGAATATTCCTGTTATATCAGAGAAACCATTACTGTTCAATGGACTTAATTCACTGGAGTCTCCTGAGAACGAAACTGTTGACAGCTCCCCTTCTTGTGACGAAGGACTAGTGGCAGTTCAGGAAGAAAGTAGTTCTTCTCCCAGTCCTCAAGAGCCTGACAATCAGCCCACTGCACCAGAAGAATTATCTGCCAAAGATTTCCTACAGAGATTGGACTTGCAGATTAAGTTATCCAAACAAGCAGCCAGAAAACTAAAAGATGACAGTGTCAGGTAAATGCCGCTTTTGGTGTTAAGCATCTTAATTTCAGCCTGAAGGCATTTTAGTCTAAGCTGACCCCTCTTTGTGGGGTCTCTCAGACAGCATCTGTAGCTTTAATTTGCCAGCAGCAAGTGCCTGCTATTCTCATGCACCAGATACATTCAGAGCACAGCATTAGCAGGTGCCTTGCTCTGGCAGTTAGAAAGGCTGCCTCACAATATATTGTTTAGAGGATGTGAATACTATTTCAAAAACGCCAGAAGGCCAGGATTCTCCAAGATGTCTTGCTGTGTAAGTAGGCAAGTATTTAAGCAAAAGTGTAGTTTTTGGTAGAGTACTAAGCCAAGGCCTATGAGGAAGCTGATTGTGTACAGCAAGGCATGATTCTGTTTTTCTTCTGTTCCAAATTGCCCCATTGTGTAAATTTCCTCCATGATGCAGTTTCAGTTGTGCTTTCCTATCTCCTTTCCCTATGCAGTTTCCCCCTTTGTGGATCCGCCTATGTAGACTTCATCTTTTCTTCAGTATTGCCACAGCCAGGAGCTCCCACATAGTTACTTACAGAAAAAGCAGTACTTTCTGCCCTCAGTGCCACAGTAGTCATCTCCTCACATACGTAGGTATCGCGTGGAGAGCACAGAAAGACTCAGAGCACGAGTGGACTTCGGTAGCGTTTGCTGTCCATGTCCTTGGGACAAGCTTCCTCAGCTTGTTCACAATCAATCTCTTGGGCTGTTCGTTCCCTGCAGAAATCACCTCGGTGGGGGATGCTGAGGTGGCCTTTCTCACAACAATAAAAGGTATGACTGCAGGGGACTGGTGCTGCTTCTCTTACCAGAGAGCTGGAGAGACGTTACACCTGCAGATAAATGCTTTGCTTTCGCAGATTTGTTCAATGCAAAACTTCATCCACCAGCTTGGTTCACTTCACATACTCTGATTTCGAGAGCAAGCAACATACTTTTCATGCTAAGCAGAAAGTAACCTTTCAGGACCTAATTTATTGAGTAGAGAGTCCCGTAATTTCTTAAATTAAGGGATTGTTTCAGCAACTAAAACTTTGTTCAGCAGACAAAAGTTTGAAGGACAGCAGTATATTGAATTTAGCAGCTGGACAAGCCTCCTTTGGGGAAGTATCTCCACATATAGCTCACCATTGCCAGGACACTGGTTTAGAGCCTCATGGAAGGCTTAAATGTTTTCACATCTTGTTAACACACTTGTCAGTTACTTTCTTTTGCATTGGTTGCATGAAAGGAAAAATGGCTGTTGGAACTCAGAACCTTCTCTGTGCAAACTCATCCACTTCCACTGTTACATTTCTAGCAATGTAGAGCATCTATCAAAACATGCTGCTGCTGACTTTCAGATCGTTAGATGTATGTACCTAACACAGATTAGAGTAGGTGTTCACCCAGCAGTTAAACTGCATAACAGGAAACCACAGTCCCTGCCAGAGGAAGGCAATTATTTTAACACCCCTTCTACAAAATATCATGCTGATTTACAGAAGGAAATTCACTTAGACCTTGCTGCACCTTGAGCAGAGCCAGTACAGTGGAAGTGACACTGCACAAATAGTACACTGCTGCCACTAATACCCATTTCCTATACCGCTTCAGTTACAAACTGGGAAATGAGGACCTGGTACCAAGTTTCCTCCCAAGAAATAATGTACACAGGAGGATGAGTTACTTTCCCACCTCCTGTTCAGATGTAGCAGGTCATTTTGTTAATTATGCATACAACAGATTTTTGTTGGTCAGGATGCTACAGGAAGCATGAAGTACAGAGCTGCTGAGCAGGATGTTACCCAAAGCTTTTGAAGAGAGATAGCTTCCTGTGCATCTGATAGTCTTTATAATGTTCCCTTCTACATCACTGCCCCCAGCTTTCAGTCATGGCTCACAAAAGCCATCCTTGCCTTGTCCTCTCCAACACAGTTAGAAAGGACAGACCCCTTTACAGTCTGGCAGGAAGGGACAAAGAACCAAAGTCAGTGTTTACTCTGCAGAGAACAGGAGTAGGGAGAGACCATTGCCAAAAACCTCGGAGATACTTTTCAGCTGTGCACTATCTATGGTATATCTGGGTCCGGACTGGAAGGTGGCAACATTCCCTACTGTGCTCCAGCAGCTCCCCAGAAGGCACCTACCTGTTCCCCTTCCCGCCCAGACCTGTCGTGTCTCTTGCTTGGAGCAGGAAGCCTTTGGAAATTGGACAGCCATGATAATAAACCAGCCTCATGAATATGCAAGTTTTCTATTCTTAGAGTGAAAACCATTTATGAAATTAGAATGCTGTTTCCAGCTGCTCTGGCCTGTGTTCAGGTTGCCTTGTCAAGGCCTGTTTAGAATTTGATGTGCCAACACTGCCGAGTACTTCCGTGCCTGCTTGAGAGTAACAAAGGAGCACCTGGAGTTAATCCACTGCCACCAAAAGGGGCATTGGAACTCACAAAACTGCAAGCAGGAGCAGACTGTCAGTTCATGAACTTAAAGAGCCATAACTTCTCACCATACCATGAGCCTGATTTGACAGATGGTGAGAACCACATCTACTAAATTGCTCTTTATAGCCTCCTTTAGGTTGCCAAGGATGCATGTGCACACGTGCACTGATCTGGATTAAACCACACATGGCAGTTTCATAGTCAGAAACTGCCCTGTGCTACAAAGGCAGCTTAGAGTGAATTATATTGTTTAATCAGAACTCTTGGAGTCACTCCCTTAAGTGCTCTTAAAGGAACAAAGTTTAGGTAGAAAAATTGGGGAGCACATAGTTGCAGATTTAGACTAGATATTAAACTATAATCGCTGTGCAAGCAGATGAGCATACAGGCTATTGAATGTGATCTACTCAGTTTGTGCCAGCTGCCTTTCACTATTAGAGTTTATATAAGCACATAGCTAGATCTACGTGTAATACTACTTTTACTAGAGTTTCACTGAGCAAGAAATCATGAGTTAATGAATCATTAATCATGCATATTCACCCAAGATGCGGCTCAGGGCAATAAGACCTTTTTGTTTTGAGCAGTGTTTTTATAGTAGGCCAAAAGAAATACAAAGGGATTAATATAGTTGTCTGTAGCATATGTTATTAACTCATGTATTTGCATATTAGGGAAGAATACTCAGTATTAGTTTTATCCACGCATGGAATAAAAGCAATTGGGATATTTTGAGAAGATATGGTAGTCTGGCTTCACCTGGCCCAAAATGGTGTTATGCCGAAACTGAAAATAACTTTAGTGATGCTTTTTGTGTCAGATAGTTGAATATGAGATAGTTGAACACCACGTCTAATAAAAGATCTTTATAAAGTCCTTAAGATATACCTAGGCCTGTGCTTCTGGAACAGGTCACATCTTTCTGCATTTGCCTTGTAGTGTACAATTTTGAAAACCTTGTAACCAAACAGAGCCTCTCTAGTCACTGTTGGTTGTACAAGCCAATGTAACTGGTGTCAGCACAGGAACAGAACCTCATACTGCCATCTGCTCACTTGCCTTGACCTGAACCGAGGGAAGAGTATGGTCTTGAAGCCTTCAGAACTGATAACTAATTGAAATAGTATGCCCAATAATTTTTCACCCTTATTGGCTATCAGCTGAGAAAAGAGATGCCTCAATAAAGGAGGCTGCCTACCTAGAATCCTTTCAGACGTCCCGAAACTAACAACTCAGATCGCTGCCTTGTTGAATTGTGGATTCTAGAAGCACCCAAGCATTTGAGTGTACTTGCTCACAGTCAGGTGTCCTTGCTCTTACAGAAGTGGTTATTTGTGGCCTGGTGCGCACCATAGCTTGCAGGAGACTTCTTTCAGTTCCTGTAACCCACTGGGCAGAGTGGCGACAGCAAACGGGAAGAGACAGCACTACGGAGTGTTGTAATGCTGTGCTGTTCCTTTTCCATCCCCTGAAGGAGAATGTTGCAATGCCTTACCACTTTGCCGTTTCAAATATCTTAAAAGTGAAGTAAATTGTTTGGTCATTGAACATACACACACTGCCACGTTGGTGCTTGTTGGCCATGGACTAGGGCTACTACTGTATAATTTTATTTCATATAAAACTCAGCTTGTTTTTAAGCGATCAGAACAGACTTGTACTTGCCATGTGTGGTTCTAAGATCTACATTAGTATGGTTTCCTGGCCGTTACCGTGGTTTGGGGTAGTGTTGCAGACCTCACAGAGGCTGGCACTGCAGCCTGGGACAGAAGAGCAGAAGCTGTTCTTGCTGAGCAGTTCCAGCCCTTGGTCAGAAATGTACTTTGCACATTGCTTTGCTTCAGTTCCAGCAGCACAAGCTGCTTTGTAGTTCCTATGTCCCTGCCCTGTAGAGAAGCCCCTCAAAGCTGGCCATAACCCCTGGGCTGGCCTTCTGCCCTCTGCTGACAACTGCCCCCCGTATCTGAGGGCACATTGCCCAGGGGAGGGGGGACAAACAGCCTAGACAATGGCTTTGTTACTTGGATGTCTGAAGACCTGCTAATCTAACATCATTATTTCAGCTCTTCGGTTGTCTATATTCACCCGTAATCAACTCATTTCAGTCCAGTGTTTGGCTGTTGCCATGTCAGGACGGATGTTATTCCTGTACTAAGGCTTTCAAGAAGAATGACTGAAAATCTGATTCTGGCAGCCTTTGATTAGAAGGGAAGTCTTTTTGCTGTAACTCTGCCACATTTTATTCTCTTAAAAGGGGAAATAAAACAAAACTAAGCGGTACAAAGTAATTTCCAGTGTAGAGCATAGAAAGTAACTTACTACCCCACTGGACAGTCTAAGCTCTGAAAATACAAAAGTTCTCCTTCATCCTCACACAAGCTAGCAGGAGATTGTTATTTGCAACTAAGTTCTGCATGTGTGGCTAGAAACCCATTGCCCCAGAAGGCCATATATCGGAGCTTCAGAATGTACTTTTTGAAATATTTAGCTTTGGCCAAGTTGTTATGGTTGAATTTTACAGTCGTGCAAGCCAATCTTACAAGCTTGATATGCTGATAGGTTTCGATTCTGAAAAACAGTTTTATAATGTATTGTCGTGAGAGAATTTATAAGTACAAGTGGCTTAGTGCTTACTCGACTAAACATGAATTGTTTGCTTCCTTACTGTACTGTCATGCCACATATCATGAAAAGCTTCTCCAAATGATATGTTATTAAAATGATACTATTCTGTGGCAGTTTTGGATGCAGAACTGAGGATATAAGGAAGGGTTCTATTTAAATGTACACAGATCATCTGCATCTTGGGAATCCTCCTTGGTACTGGGTCTGTAGCATCACTAATGTAAATAGATGTCAATTTCTGAAGAAGGCTAAAAATCTGTTCTCAGTACTGCTGTAACCACACATCTCTGCAATAACAACCAGTTTCATCCAAAACTCGTTTTTTTGAGGTTTCTTTTTTTGGCAAGATTATTTCAAGGCAAAAGAAATATTATGCCTTTGTCTTAAGATGATAATTTGGCTGGGAAGACAAGTGCGAGTTACTCTGCTGTTTGGTTTGTTTGTAGGGTTCTTCAATTCTGTTTTGGGGAGAGATAGGTAGATAGATAGATAGATAGATAGATAGATAGATAGATAGATAGATAATCATGTTTATTAGGGAAAAGTCTTCATGGTTTTGATATTGAAATATTCAATTTTTGCCTTATACCTTATTATGCCTTATTATTAGACTCTTTGAATAACTGTACCTTTGTAAGAAGGTAAATACAGTATTAAAAGTAATCCTTTCACAGTGTAGTAACTGTGAAGTCCTTCTGTTCTTACCAAAACACTGAACTTGGCAGCAGCTTTAAGGCTGTACTCTCAAGAAGAAAACTTTGAAGCTACAGTGGTACAAAGCAGTGACCTTGGGGGAACTTGGCATCCTTGATTTGGTACTGGATACTGCAGTGCAATAGGTTTACATAACCCCTTTTTATTTTAAAGGCAATACTGTCAGGTAAACAGCAGGCAGACTGATTTTCCTGAGGGTGTTTTAAAAGCAACATTACTTTGCTTTATCCAGTTACTGCATTAACAACAGCACTTGGGAGCAATTGCTTTTTCCTAAGAAAATCCAAGTGATCAGTCTCAGTTGATGCAAGGGGAGTATACATCAGGAGTATCCTTGCAGCATCAAGACACAGATCCACCCACAGCTATGATGGACTGCTCCTGCTCTCGCTTCATTTCATCTGTGCCCCCTGCATTCAAATTGTTGAAACAAACCTCTAACTAAGCTTTACTTTTTTGAAAGAAGGAATTAAAAGCAACAGTACTGGAACTCCAGTATGCCCTCCACGTTGTTATCCTTTAAGTTTTTCTTATTGATTTGATCAAAAATAGTTCTTTAAGTACATTCTGACGTTGTTGAACTTACACAGCTTTACTTGCTTTCAGCATTACGTTCTCCACATCTCAGGAACTCCAGAGATGTGTGATTACAGTATTATCCTCCAAGTATTCCTGTTAGGCGAGGCTGGCATTGCCTATTTTGATCCATTAGGAAAACTGGTCACCTGCATTTTCATTACAGTTTTACTGCTGAGACGTGGTGTGTTCCTGACCTGATGATTATGATCATTTTCTTTTTAGAGATGAGGAGAATGAGGAAGGTCCCTATGCAACTTCTTCGTATCACCAGTAGAAGACAGATGTGATGGCCTGAAAACTTTCCATGAAATCAGTTCTTACAGAACTAAACAGTCAATAATTCAAAACCCAAGTCTTTTGGACTCATCCTCTTGATGTACTTAAAAGAAGTCATGAATGGGTAATTGCACTGAAATTATGACCTCTTCTGCCTTCCATAGGTTAATGTCCTTATGCTATATCAATAAAAGGTTTAAGCCTTCCAAAACTAGCAATGGCCTTTTTACCCCTTCTGTGCAAACTGTAGCATGGTAGCAACTATATATCCCTGAGGTCACCTTTATGCAGGATGTTGATCTTTAGTAAAGATTTTGTAAATACTTGTTAAAGTGAAATTTGTTTTAAGTATTTAAAAATATTAAATAAGTTTGCTTGCAAATGACAAACGATGAAAGTAATAGAAATTTACTTATTCTCCAAACATAGGCAAGTTTGCTGTGAAAGTTTTGTCTACTTCAGGGCTGCAGAACTTGCCTGTGAACCTTGTGTGTGTCTGTGCGTGGTATGATGTATTCCTAGAAAGGGGAATGCAGCTTGTTTTGATTAGTTAAAGTCTTTATGGTTAAAGAACTGTTTGCGTATTGGATTTCTACTAATAAAAGGGACGAGTTACAGCAAGAGGTTTTTTTTGTGAGGTGTGACATTGGAATATCAGATGTGTGTTCTTGTGTGCAGTTATATTTTGTGTGGTTTTAATTTAATAAAATACAAAAAATACTGATGTGTCTGTTCATAATCAAGTCAGCTTGGTTCTAGCCTGTTTTTTGGGAAGAATGGTTTGTCTAGTTTCACCAGCTATTAGGTACTAATTTCAGGGTAAATGATGTCTTTACCCTTACCATGTAACTCACCCTCCTAAGTGAGACCTGTAAGAGCTATCTGCCCTAGTTGTGCAGTCTGTTGAGATGAATAAGAGCCACATTGGCAAGCCTTCCCTGTTCTGAGGAGAGGTGCCAGTATTCAGGTCTGCAAGGGGACCCCATCTGAAGCTCAGGGAGGCAGAGTGCAGCCTGCAATCACTGTTTGCCCTGAAGTTAGTGTATTAGCAAGTTCTTGTAAAATACCCTATATTTTTTTCCTCAAGTATTCCATAAACTTCACAGAACTCTCATCATTAAAGATTTGCTGGATCCCCACTGCAACAGATGCAGTTTCCTATCTTTTAGCTCGTCGGTAAGTATCACTCCCTCGAAGCAAAACCTTTCTGCAGTATGTTAAGAGGGAAACAATATGGAGAGTTTCATTAATTTACTAAAACCAGAAGTAAAAATTCAAAGCTCAGCAGGAATTGCTATTTCCCTGGAGCTAGCAGGAGCTCAGAGCCAGCAGGCTCATTCAAATCAACTCTAGCTTGTCCTAAAGAGAAGGTCTGCAGTGGCACACAAATTAACAAGAACAGAAAAAGCTTAGAGTGAAGAAAAGGAAGCACTGATTTTTCGTGAAGAGACTGGCGAATTAGTTTTAGGTCTTGTATCTTTCTTAAATTGGGATTGTATCTATTCCTTACATGATTATAACTTCTCTTGTTGTCATTATTTTCAGTAGGACATTACAAAGCCAGAATGAAGTACTTTTCCAAAGGCAACCCTAGCTTCAAGCCCAGTTATATTTTATTATTCCACAGAAGAATTTAACCCTTTCCTGCCAAAGACCTGCTGTTGTGATAGCCCCATTGCTCCAGCACGCGCAGGCCCGAGGTGCTTGGCTGGGCAGGTCAGAAGCACAGCTCCCTGGCACAGGAGCACTGCAGCTCCTGCCTCCCGGGCTGGGCTGGCCGGCCGCTGGGAAGGCACCTTTCACTCGGGCCTGGCCAAGCGCGGGGCTGTGCCTGTGGGCTGCAGGACCTGCAGGACAAACAGCATTTGCACTTGTTTTTCCTGACGGAGAAAGCCGTACAGAAGCTCAAGGAGGGAAGCAACTCTGGCAGCCTGAACCCACCAGAGGCCGTGGCTGCACACCCGTCCCCTCAGACAGCGGCGGCCATAGTGCAGATAATACACAGTAATACACAGATACCAGCCCCTGACACCCCACGGAACCTCTCCTTGCTGGAAACGCCTCCACAGCCACGCACGTCATGGCACTCGGAGTGAAACCCACACGGACACCCAGGCCACCTGTGCCACACAAGCTGCCTCCCCCAGGGCCACCACTGCCCAACACAAAGGCCACCTGCGAGAGCCCTACCTTGCTGCCGCTGTGCCAGGTGTCCGCTCCTCTCCTGCCACACAGACGCTCTTCGTGGTGCCCCAAGGCCTCAGGGCCGGGCAGAGAGGCCTCAACTCTTCCACTCCGTCTTCTTTGGCTCTTCCAGCCGTGTCTAGCAGAGCCTGCAGCAGCCGCTCTGGCCTGCCCTGGGGCCCGGTGTTGTCCGTGGGCGCTGGGCCTGGCCGTGTGCTGCGGCTGTGAGGAGCCTTTGGCACAGCAGAGCCCTGAGGGGCCCGGGCTGGCCGGGGCTCCTCACCTGTGGGCACCCTGGCTGTGGCCTGAGCACCAGGTGACAGATCCTCTGTCCTGGCAGCCCCCGGGGACAAAAAGCTGCATTTCCCTGTGTTTAATTAATGCCTGTTCCTGGTTTTCAGGTAGATAGATAGATGTAGTGCGTCACAATCCCCAGGGCGAATCCAGAGGCCGACTGCCTGGGTTTTATGTATAGGTAAAATGCTTTCGGGAATTGTTTGCTGTGCCTCTGCCAGTTCCTTGCACCCTTTCTCTGCCGAGAGGCCGGTGGCCCATCACCACTGCGGGTGTCACACACGGGGCCCTGAGGCACCCGCGCACCCTGGGCCTGCTCAGCCCCGGGAGAACTGAGCGGGTGAGAGGAATCAGTGCCTGGAAATTGTCTGTAAAACACAGAGTGAGTCAAGGTGGGGCTTTACTGCTCCTATAAGTCTTCTTAAGACTCTGAAATAACTAATGTTTTAATATCTTAATTCGCATTTTCACATTATTAGTTAGCAAAGTGACATATTTTCCTGTATATTTTATGTATTTTTATTCATTACCGTGTATATTTTGCTTCCCACTCTGCTTTTAGTCTTCATACACTTGTAGTTTCATTCTTTATGTCTTTTTACCAATTCTGCAAGGTGTGGTTTAGGGCTGTAACAGGGCAATGTGAGGCTGAAGCGAAGCAGATAAAATTGCATGTTTTGCAGCTATTTTGTGGTGAGGAACCTGCATGTTTGAAGTTTTGTTTTAATATATTTCTTAAGCCAAAGCTTGAAAAATCAAAACCTGGCAGGATCTTTTTAAATGAAATATGTGGGACATACCTGATAAAAAGTTTACATTTGGGAGTCAGTTGCAATGTGGCTGGAGGCACTAAAGCCCTGTGAATGCAGCTAACTCGGCCACCAGGTGCTGCAGCTGCATCACAACTGCTCAGAAGGGCATCCCTGGGGCAGCCCAGCCCTTCCTGCACCGCAGGGAACTGCTATTGCTCCGTGGTGCAGGACAGCCTCAAAAGGCTGGGCAGTGGACAGAAAAGATGCATTCTCTTTGACGCACAACAGCAGCCTTGTACTGCTTCTTGTGGTCTAACCCCAGCTGGCATCTCAGCCCCTCACAGCCCCTCACTCCCCCCGCAGAGGCATGGGGCAGAGCATCACAGGGTGAAAGCCAGAAACCTCACAGGTTGAGATAAAGCCAGTTTAATAGGTAATGCAAAAGCTGTGCGTGCAAGCAAAGGAAAGGAAAACAAGGAATTCATTCACCACTTCCCAAGGGCAGGCAGGTGTTCAGCCGTCTCCAAGAAAGCAGGGCTCCACCGTAAGTAATGGTTATTTGGGAAAACAAACGTTGTCACTCTGAACATCCCGCCCCCTTCCTCCTCCTTCCCCAGCTTTAGCACGGAGCATGGCACCACATGGTCTGGGACATCCCTTGGGTCACCTGGGATCAGTGTCCTGCCTGTGTCCCCTCCCAGCTTCCTGTGCACCCCCAGTCTCCTCGGGGTGGGGAGAGGAGCAGGAAAGGCCTTGGCTCTGCGCAAGCTCTGCTCAGCAGAAACTAAAACGTCTCTATGTTACCAACATGTTTGTGTTCCCAGCACAGATCCAAAACACAGACCTATATTGGCTACTGTGGAGAAAATAAACTCTACCCCAGCCAAAAGCAGCACACTAATGTAGCTTGTAGTAAAGTGTTTAATAAAGTACAGTATCAGAAACAATAGTCTATTAGAAAAGCTCAAAAGGTGAATACCATATATATTGTACTTGTTACATTTTCAGTGATAATTTAGGAGTAGAGGATTTCTGAAGGATCCAGCAGAGATAGAAACAACACAGAAACCAATTTCTGTCAGTTTTGAAACAGAGGTGTGCAGTTGTTGAAAATACCTTTCTCACCAGGTAGAAAGCAAGCACCGAGACTATGATTTACTAATTATGGCTAAACACACAGCAGTGCATGTCCAGCCCTAATGTGCTCCAAGTGTTCTCTGCAAAATAAGGACTGATCTGTAGTGCAGGTTGAATTGAAACTTGCGTCACTAGGTTTGATTTTATTTCGAGTAAGTCCCAGCCCTTTAGGAATGCAGTGATTCATCAGGCTGGCTGTGTTCTGCTGCCTGGTTCTGAAAGGTGTGATGTACTGATAGATGTTCATTCCATGTACCAGCAACGGAACCAGTACTTGAATCATTCAAATAACAAGTTTAGTGGGCTTGGGCAGGATGGAAAGTGAATTCAGTTTGAGGAACTGTAGCTGTGATTTCTGGTCTACCTGTCAGAGGCTTGCTCTGTTCTCAGCTACTCATCACGCTGCTCCAATTATCTCCATGTGTACCCCCAGGGATGCACTGCAGCAGGGTAAGCACAGAACAGGTCCAAGAACGTGCATACTCTGAAATACAAGCAGGTCATACCCATTGCTGGGACTTTTTTTTTCCTAAATTATGTCACTGATACTTTGTTCAAGCTATAAAATTTGCAAGACTGAGAGGTTAACAAATGTCCCACCAGCCTTTTTGTGGCCGTGTACTGTTCATAATCACTGGCCACTAGTTGATGACATCTCCCCTTTAGTACCAGACTCATGAGACTTCCAATGAAAATTGAAATTATTGTTATACTACTCATCATATTGACAGGAGAAGAAAATTTGGGGTCTTTTTAAAATAGTCATTGGGGAAGGACAGTTTGTCCTTTTTTGTTTTTTCAAGTGCAGATCCTAGGTCACTACCACTTCCCCAGCTGTAAAGGTCTATGGTTAGTTACCATCCTCCTGATTTCTTTCATAAATCCAAATTTGGGAAACAGTTTGCTTTTCCCATGTGATCGTCACATAAGAAAGGAAGACACAAGATGTTGCGGAATGCAACTGAGATCTATAGGGACATAAAGAAATTTGGATCTTTGGGAGCATTAGCAAATAATAATAAACAAATGAGAGGGTTTAGATGAGAACAAATACACTGATTTAAAATAACATGAATTCTTTTTTCCTAATTATTTTCTCTGTAGAGTTTCTAAGGGACTATTTTTCAAAGAGGAAGCTTACGTTGATGACATTTTTGGATACAGTTTTTACCTTAAAAAAAAAATCGCCATAGTGACTGATACTGCAGTTCAGTGATTCACATCAGGATGTGTATGAGCAGGCAGCCATGTACGTTGTGGCTGCTAGAAAACATTCACTGCCTTGTGTTTCACCAGTTTGCGAGGAGTTATGCTGTTACACCTCAGAGCTATCACATTCACTTAATCCTGATTATCAATAATGCTCAGTCGACAATTTACGCTTTGCAGGGATTCCAGAGTTTACTTCAGCTGGCTGAGACACATTGCTCAAATCTCCTCCTCTTTAGTCTCCAGCTGCGAGGAAGGAAATGTCCCAAGGAGTGATGTAACACAGAACTTTGTGCTGTGCAGGCAGTGCTGTAAGTCAGTATCTCCATTCACTGGCAGGCAAATTCCAGCCTCTGCAGCAGGTAACATTTTTTAACTCTATCAATCTTAGCAATATAATGAGTTTTTTTTTAAAAATCAGAGAAGGGATAACCTCAATTATGAATGAAGAATCTGTAAGTAAAGAGCACAGGGCTTTCTAGAGTTCCTCTACACAACTGACTGCTGCAGGTGATAGCTCTAAGGCCTTATATCTTCTGGGACTCTGTTTGAAATTTACCTTTCTAAAGGCTTCTTTACCTTTGATCTTGCTTAATGAGTTCTTCATACATAAAATTATCCGTTCACATCAAGATAAAAGACCTCATGAACCATTCTTCCAAAACTCTGTTAGCTGAGGAAGAAGAATGAGGACGACATTTTTGTTTTCCTTTCTCATTCTTTGGGAAGTACCAAATTCTTGGCTAATGCTAGCATATATGGGCCAAAAAAAAAAAACCTTCTCCAAGATTATACTGCTCAGCACAGAACAGAGGTCAGTAATCAGACCACAGCCTTGATATTCAGAGATACTGAGGTACAATAGGTTCTTTAAGTCTTTCTGAAAAGCAGGGCCCATGTTCCTAAAAACATCTCTAGTTGCAAACTTCCCTTTCCATACAAAACGACTTGAATTGCTTTCTTTTTTTTTCCTTTAGAGAAAGCAGTGGCTATTTACACTTGCTATCAGGATATTCACATCAGGAATTCAACTAATTATGCATGCACAATCATCAAATGGTGCACCAAAGAGAATGATCACACATGCTGAAGAAGAGAATACAGCTTTGTAATATGAAAGGCAATTGTAATGTCACAGATTTATCATATTTATCAGGACACTACAGTCCAAGTTACAGAATACTACATAAAGAAATAAAAAAGGATCAAAAAAAATTATTAGTATTTAAAACCAAAATTAATGAATATAAAATAATATTAAGATTAATGAAAACTTTAATAGGTAAATTATTTTCAAATATTTTATTTAGAGAACTATGAACTATTTTCTAATAATGCCCTTTACATAGTTGCATCTATAGAAAGCTTGTTAAGTGAGAGCAAAAAAATGTAGCATTAAAAGCAATTTCCATCAAAAATGATTGGTTTAGCTACAAAAGTAAACCAAACACAAACAATAAATCAAAGAGAGCATTACAGAAATATTTACCTTATCAAATAGAAACTAAGTGTCAGAATTTGGTGTTTAGGGTTGATTTGTGAATGTAGGAAAATACAGTATGCAGAAAGTGAAAGGAGCACTACAGCTCTTCATTTCTGTCTAGAGTTGTCAGTACAATGTAAACAGAGCATTTCTAATGATATCCTCAAATTAACAGATCATAAGCCACTGAGCCAGGAGTGGGGGAAACTAGACTAGATTTCTACATGTTGGGCAGTCACTAACTTCTTACAGGCTGCCATAGATGCGTTTAATTACATCAGCCTCTTCCTTGTCCAGGATGCCCTTGTCCACATAAGCATCAGCTTGCTGATCAATGAAATCTCTCAGCTTTGAAAGATCATAGTCTGAAAAACAAGAATTCATTTGCACAATGAGTCATTGCCTTTATACTGCTTCACCTAAGAAACAATCATTGTAAAGTTTACCCAAGCAATGCGCTTTATCAAGCATGAGGAGAATTCTCTCTAAGTGCAACTTGTAAAAATATTAAAAACCCTAAAACAGCTGCACAAAGTCTTTTTACACATCATGGTGCTTTTATTATCCAAGAGGAGTAATCATCTCTTGCTCTTGATTGATTGCTGTCAAATGCTAAAGCAAGAATATTTTCTGGTCCAGAGATTTAATGTTCTAGTCTGCACAGCAAATGCTGTTGTGCCTTATTATTTTCACAACTGTCATGGAATCAAAAGAAAGTATTAAATGTACTATTTCCTATTGAAATTCCAGTAAAACTCCCACTTACTACAAACACTGTGGTGAAAATTCATTAAAGCAACTCCCTGAAAATAGATCAAAATAATACAATTATTTACCTTGATACAGATCATAATATTCTGGTTTGAAAAATACTGCAGTGAGCAGTCTTTGTGACAGTGTTAGTGTCAGTTTTTGACAATCTTCCTCTGTCAACCTGCAACAGAGTGCTGAAAGATCCTCCTTTTCCCATAGATGAGTGCATCTATGCAGCCTAATTCACACCATAGGCATTAAATAGACTTTTCCTATGCTGGAAAACATCACTATTTTCCATGAAAAGAATTCTACTGCAAAGCAATTTTTCAAATAACATGAAAAGGTAACCTATTGTGTAACTCTGGCAACAGATTCAGTATATCACACATAAACACAATAAAGTTTCAGTTACAGAATTTGCTGCATAAATGTAAAGCTTAATTTGTTAGAATCAGAAGAAGAACATCAATGTTTTAAGGGTTCATACTAAGTTAAATGATTAGTATCTTTCACAAGAACAACTACACTCTGAATTTTTCAGTATGAATTACTTGTTCCACAGACAGAGCCTTCAGAATACATTAAAACTGATTTTGCAATGTCCAATGTATAACATCACACAGCAATACATGGAAGAACCTTCTTTCAAACTGTGCATTCATAACAAAATAGACGATAATGAATTTGTGGTTTTTTAGGGTTCAAAAACTGACCAAAATGGGATAGAAATAGAAAGATATTAAGAAGCAAATTCATGCTTGCAATCATTTTTATAACAGTATAAGGCAATTTCAAATGAGTAATACAGAAAATTGATATTCAACACTCCCCACTCCTGCAGAGGTGTCCTCTCCATATCCGAGTTAGCAGGAATTTTACCATTTGCTGTACTGAGGCCAGGATTTCTTGTCTGGTCTGTTACTGTCATTACTTAATAGGATGTAACCTGCTTGTGTCTCCATCCTGTGTGAGTAATAGGGACAAATAGTACTGAGCAATTTCGTAATTGGGATGTGAGATTTCATTCATGTTGACAGAATGAGGGTCTCCAGTGAAAGATACCAAGGAATGGAAATGAATGAAGAACAAATACTAAATTAATTTCATATCCCCATTTTTCAAATTCAAATCTCTGTTCTTATTTTACGTCTAGAATACTGTTTCTAACACTAAGATTATTATGTGGAGATGTGAAAGTTTAATTACTAAACATTCTGTATGGGATTACAACCATTATGATATTATATAGTTTGGGCTAATTTGTATATCTCACAGCAATTTAAATTGATTTTTCTTCTAGAAATTGATAACTGCCAATTTCTAATACTTATTTAGAATCTATTGTAATTAGGAAAATCAGCTTTGGGTTTATATTCACTGCAACAGCTGCAGCATCACATGGAGCTGTGAAACAGCGCCAGTAAATGAAGTGAGCTCTTATTTGCATATTCAGATCAAGCCATTTGCCATCAAAATTAATGACAGAATTTATTTTCATTTCTAAATGGCTGCTGTTAGTGTTATGAAGCTCTGAACTACCTAAGTATTTGTTGAACAATCCACACATGCTCTCTGCCTGTATCAGTTACGTGCTCAGTTCTGCAATGGTTTCAAGCCCCAAGCCAGGTCTGGGAGATATGAAGGTCAGGCCCACAGGGCCTGTAGACTGCAAAGAGGCAAAACAAACTTAGGACACAGAAGGCAATCAGCCCAAAATTCAGGCTTTTGACATGTTCATCTTTAAATCATCCCAGTCACTCAAGCTTACCAGCCTCCATAATAGGCAATTGATACTTTTAAACTGCAGAAATGCAAATCAGCATTTCCAGGCTTGTCAGTCATTGAACGAATAACAGCATCTACTGAAATTCATCCAAAGTTAAGGACCCACAAACATTTGCCTGAAGAAAACCTAAACCTCTTCAAGGATATTTGGTGAGTAAACCAATCCATGAGTAGGGCTGGGGAAGTCTGGCCATTTTAATACATGAATTACTTTGAGACTCGCCTTTCTGCCAGCTCCTGGGTGCCAGCTGGAAGTGGAGAAATGATTGATGAGCACACCAGCACCACCTAATCTTGCACTGAAGAAACACCGCAGTGCATTCACGGTTAGATAAGCTTACCCTGACTGTACTTCTTTTAACATCATCCCAAGGGAACTGAATTAGCATTTCACAAAAATAAAGAGTATGAAAAGGCACAATAAAGATGATGTATCAGAAGAGTAAGAATACTATTCTAATTTTGTCATAACTTACACTCACTTTAAGGCCTATTTCCATTGCCAGAGGACAATAAAGATATTTTAGTGCAAATGAAAATCCATCTACACAGAAACATATCTCTTAATGCATTCACAGGCAGATAAAATGCTATTGATCTGCAGTCACAGCCATTTTCAGACTGCAGCAGTGCAGAAAAAAGATTGCTACAAAGAGGAGCGACGGGCTGCCCAGGCAGTATGTGTGATACTGAGATATAATCACACAAGATGGAGATCTAATTACTGTAATGAGTACATTGCTAAACAGAACCATTAATTAGAATTGGCAGGGAAACCCTCAAGTAAATATGTAGGCCTGCTGCTAACTGCCATCGCTGCCATTGCGTGGAAACGATTTGAGAGATGGGAATTTTTTTTTGGTAGTCTTTCCTATTACAGTTTCTGTACAGGAAAACGAATGTGTTGGGCTGTAGGCATGCACTCATCTCTGAAATGTAATTCATACACACTTCAGCTCACAGAGAGGATAGATAGATAGATTACCCAGGGCTAATCTCATCTCAGATCACCCTCTGCTTGGCTGGTGTGAGAAGGATCCTTCTTGCCAGGCGCCAGTCATAGCCCAGGGATGGATCCCCTGGCTAGGAACCTTCACTTCCAGAGAGAGTGATGGCAGACCACACAGCCATGGCAGAGGATAGGGATAGGAAGCTGGTTTTATGGAAGAACTTGAGGGAAAAAACGGTACGGATAAATAAAGATCCATGAAAAATAAACGAGAAATCCTGCTGCTGTTCTGTCCCTGCCGCCAGCTCTCACACAGCCCTGCCTCCAAGGACAAGGCAAATGGTGGGACAGCTGGTGAGCAAACCCTGTGCAGCTGCTTCAGTCACTGCTCCCTTCTACACAGCTTTGCATGTGAGAGCTACAAGTCACTCGAGTTGATTTGGGCTGTAATCCAACGTATTACAGTGCTACTGACATAAGTTTGTATCTCAACTATTCCTGGTTATGGAACGAGACTCGTTGCTATTGGGGCAGGCATGCTAGCCAGATGCACTGAGCTTCTCTAGACACATCCAGATGTTTCAAATGCATCTATCTCATGTAAAAAGTCATAATTAAACAACATGATGAGCTGAGAAATGAAGCACTAGACAAAGCTGACACAGCTACCTGGTGACAGGCAGACCACCATGACTGTGTGGACAGCCCATGACTAACTCCCCGCTGGTCAGTCTCTGTGGGTTTTGTGGCCAGTGGCCATTCGACCCAATTTACATTAATCTACCTTAGTTCACTATTTCTGTTCATTGGCTTAACTTCTACATGACCTGTATTATTTAACTCTAAAACCACTAATGATCACTGTAATCTAGACAAGCAAATTAGTTTCACATTACTATTATTTAAGTTATAACACAATGCTAAGTTATACAACACAACATAAATTACTTGCTCTTTAATGCATATGGTGCCCACCCCAATGTCAAGGCCTTTTACTTCATACCTTCTTTGTTACCTTGTTTATTGTGTTTTTTCAGCCATTCTATGTTCTTCCTGATTGCTTCCAAATATGCCTCAGATTTCCCTGGAGGGAAGGATGAGAGAGAAATCAGGCACTCACATCAATGATCGATGCAGATTGCTTAACTGGGTGAAGTTGGTCACACAGTGAAGGCAGATTAAAACTATTCTTAGTTTCTGTTTAAAACCCGAGTCCTGTCAAACTTAGTCAGGCAGAATTCCCACAGATGGCTAGCAGGTGTTGCCTGTGCAAGATTAGTCATACACAAACTTAGGATCATGGCTTTTTTTGATCTTTATACATAACTTTGGTGGTATCCACAGAAACTGCATATGTGGATTAAAAACAACGTGTAGCTTTTTGATCATCATAATTGTTCAGCAAAGAAGAAGCTGTTGAGATAGCAAGGAATGACTTAATTAGGATTGAGAGCTTTCGGTATCAAAACTCCTCCATATAGTAGTACTAGCAGCATACAGCAAACCTAAAATTGGGATGTTTTGGAAAGGCAACTTGAAATATAGTTACTATATTTACTGAGAAAAAGGATGTATTTAAATTACCATGATAAGTCCTCATTATAGCTGAAATTTTCAAGTGATGGCTATTTTTGGACCAGAAAGCACACGGGACAGAATTAGTTCAAGGATTACCTAATAAGGCCCCTAAGGAAATATTCCATCTAATGGATTTTGAATTCTTAACTTGGCTGGAGCTTTATTGATGTAATGTTCTTACATTTTTCAGGAATAAAAACCCAGTGTGATTAGTGTGTAGAAGCTTATTACTGCCAACTATGCATGTCTGCCCCTGCTAGTAAGTATTAGACACAGCTTTAGATACACCCTCAATTTTGAGCTGGGAGTGCAGTAACTTTATAGTATGGTACTCTGTGGAAGAGCAAGGGCATTGCATAATGAGACAAAGAGCTAAATACTGATCCAATTTAAATTTCTAAAAAGCTGTTGGGCTGAAGATAAAGGAAAATAACCTGAACCAAGCTGAAAAGACAAATCTTCAAGAGACGAGCAAAACGTGTTATTTATCACTTCCCATGGGTATGGAGATAACTTTTCTTTACTGTGAAATCAGACAGCCATCTTGAGTTATCTTCCTCTTCCATGTTCAAATAAATAAGCTGCTGGAAAAAATGCCAGCTTCCATCTGGGGGTGGCTGCACTGCCCACAGGGCTGAACCAGGTGACGGAGGGACTACAATCTACTGCAGTCCTGATTTCTGCAATTCACTCCTGAGCAGGCTGAGTGAAAACACTGCATTCCAAAAAGTATGAGCGTCAGACAGCACTGGTGCAAAAGAAGCAATTTTGTTTAACCAACTGATTACAAAACATAGATACTTATGTTGGACCCTTAGCAATAAGAACTCACTGGAAGGTTTCTGCACCAACGAGCATTCTCCTTCAAGAGTTCAGCATAATATGGAGGCACAATTTCCCCTGCAGATTTGTTTTGAGGTAGAGTAGCTGATTTGCACCCAGGTGACTTCAGTCAGCACAGTCTAATTTAGCAAGTGGCATTATTTGTCACGCTGAGGCATGACAGAAATAACTGTACTACTGTGCTACATTTGCTTAGGGAGACACTAACTTACTGTAATGTTTTCAAAGTTACGTAAAACAGATTAATTACTGATAACCTTTAACCTCTGGCAGTGGGAAATGTGAATTGCGTCACCACAGAACTCTTCACTGCCTTTCAGTACCAGCTTTCAATGGGCCTGCTCAGATTATTGAATATTCTGGCCATCTGATTTCACTGAAAGGCCACAGATGCAAAGAAGCAAAATCTCTCTGCACTACTGTGTCAAACTGCATTTTATGTTGTTCTAAAAGGGTCTATGAATTCTGTGTATGTCTGCTCAGCAAGGGATATAGTGTCATATGTTTAAAACTTGGCAGATAAGTACACTTCTGAATCAAGCTGTTGTGTGCTGACTCCCACTGACTACAGACTGAAGATATTTATGCTAACACAGTGGAAAATCAATACCAAAGAGAGGAAAAGACTCCAATCACTCAGAGCACACCTAGTAGGAAAAAAAAGGGCTATTCTGTACCTCCGGATTCTTCACTGTTTCCTGCTGCATTTTGTCCTTCATTTTTCGTAGAATCCTTCGAAACTTCATATTCCTTTTCCATTTTAGCTGCTTCTTCCTTTGTACTGTCTGCTTCTTCACTACTCTTGTCTGAAGAAATAACGAGCAAACAATTTTGTATCAAATGTACCAAGAGCATTTCTCAATCACATCAATACAATCTTTGGCAAGTAAAGCGTTTTGACTGATGGTTGAGGAAGAGCCTCATTGGAGCCTGTCTCAAAGTGGTTTCTAAAGGTCATCTCTACTCCAGACCTCTGGAAAGAGGAATGCCTGTTTCTGCTCTTACAAACGATAGCTGAATACAGGTGACTGCAATGCAAAGGCACATTTCTTTGTGCAGAGAAGAATTATATGGAATTTGCATTCGCTAGATCCAAAGTTGACAAATAATGGGTTTTCATTATTATTTAAGTATTAAAAAGCACCAATACAGCTTGCTTTTGTATATGTGTAATGTCTGGACTCAAGTGAAGAAAAAGACTGAGTGTACTTCTCAAAGACTGGACAATTAAGTGAAAATTTCTCCCTTGTTGTGTGTTTAGATAACCAGGCTGTGGCTACAGGTCCTTGAGGGACTGTGGCTTTAACACGCAGTCTGGCTGCTAAAGCAATTAGCATACTTTTAACTGAATAGGTTAAAAAAAGTGTTATTCCAGGAGAGAAAATTGTAGAATAAGTACCTGCTGTTAGTTTTGTCCTGGTTTTAGTGGAAGGGTTCTCAAGCTTCTTCTTTGTCTGCTCAGCTATCATTGTATCTAAGTTTTCTAGAAATCAAGGCAAAACAAAACCAAACCCCAGTTATTCTTCAATGAATGTAGAATCTATACTATATTGTCCCCAACACCAGTCTGAGTGGTAAATAGAAATCTAAAAGAACAGCCTTCATCCTTGCCTCTGAACAATTAATGCAGAGGCAATGATAAAAGAACAAACAAATAGCTATATGGAATATTGATCAATCTTATTTAAAAAAATTAACAACTGAATCATGACAATAAAAGTACCAAATAGAGCCAACGTGCATAAAGACAGTAAAAGTGTGCATCTGTACTCCATATTTCAGTCACGTAAATCACAAAATACAGATAACTATCTGTAGCAATTTATTCTGATGAAAGCAATGAAAGGCTTTAATTACCTTCATATAAAATACAAGACTATGAAATACGTGCTTCATCCTGGTGGGAAAACACTATCCTAAACTGCCTGTGTGTCTGGATTTTATATGGTTTCATTAGAAAAGAAATCTAGTAAAAGGTTTTAAATTATATTTAGATGAAATAAACATGTAAATTGAAGAGATTAAAACCAATACTTTCTAAAGTTGCTGAAGTCAAGCATTTACCTGAAAATCAACTAGACAGCTGTGGCCATGTATACAGCTCTAGAAGACTAGAAAACATATTTCTATGCAAATTTCAGGGCTGAGTTCATCTAATTTGAAAGTAAAAGCACCTCTCCATAAAGATGGATGTTTCAGATATGAACATTGTATGCTTATGTGGGAAAAAAAGTCCTTTTGATACCGCACTTGGTAGATATTCAAAATACAGATCACCATACAATCTGCCATATTTCCTCAGTCATATTATGGACATGGTGTAGAATTTTCCTTCCCTTCATCAGCTTTTTAAAGGTTCAGTTAAATATGGATTCAAAATTTCATACATATTATCTTGTTGGCAGCTATTTTTGAGAGACTTAGTTTTGTAATTTGTCAAAATTCCTTTTATATTAAGAGCTGAAATATTCTGTATGCGATGTGGGAACTGTGGTGGAATATAGATAATAAGGCTAATAATATTTAAAGTCATATTTTCTGTATAAGGCCAATATTTTATCCATCAGCTGGGAGAATTTTTTTCCATCAGAAAGATACTCAGCACTGCAACCTAAGGGGTAGTTTTTCAGCAAGCATATTTCTCTTTGTGGCAGATCACCATAAGCAGTTGTGCCTCCCATCTGACGAGAAATCACATAATCCTGTCTGCCTGCATCCTCTGTATTTTGTTATTTACATAAAATTAAAACGTAAGCAGTATTTGTTGGCACCCTGCCTGATTGCACCCTCTCAATTCTACATCACATCATGGCTTTTTTGTGAATATTTTCATTTGGTACAGATCCCTTTAATGTGATTTCTGACCTTGCCCCATATGGCCCAAACAAAACAGGTCTGGGCTGTGTTACAAGCGGATCAGACACCCTGGTGAAATAAAAAACAAGCTAGAATTAGAGTGGTGGTGTTGATGCCCCACTAATCACTTGATCCGAAGCTTATTGAAAAGACCGTAAACATTCCTTTCAGTTGATCTTAAGATTCTACTTTTTATCCTGAATCAGTACCATACCAGTATTTCAACAGGAATATAAAGATTTCTCTGTTGCAAGAGGCAGTTTTCAGGATAAGATTACACAATCAAGAGCTTAAAAACCCTTTGTAAATGCAAGTGAATAGATTATTCTCCTTCACTAATTCCTGTAAATGCAAAAATGTCACTGATTTTGGAGCTTAATCCAGCATATTCTATTAAATTAGTCTTAATTTTAAGTCTAAACATAGTATTTTAAAAATAAAAGTATTTAAAAATTTCAAATATCACATATGTAAGTGCATTGATCCATAAGTGCCTTTCATGTTCTTCCTTAAAAATGCCTGCATTTAGACAGTAAGGTTCTATTAGCAGGAAACAAAAAGACTCCACCACAAGATAGATTTATAACCTGCCAGGACATCTTTAGATTTAAATGTCTGCATACTGATATTTCTGAAAGTTTTTGTTCTGTTGATAGATTGTAGTGTTTAAAAGTTGTACACATATCCACGTAGAGCATGTGCTACTGCAGGCAACAGGATTTATACTCTTCCATTATTTATTCACTTCTATAAATAGCATCAGGAATTGTACAGTTTCTCTGAGTCCTTTGATTTGGGTAACAATTTCATGCGCGTTCACTATCACTCCTTTGTGAGTACAGAATTGCTCTCCAGCCCCACGAAGTGTAATAAGGCAATGCTGACCACTGCTGCCCTGAGCTTTGCCACTAAAGCGAGACCAAATACGATAACCACCGTGTTCCACCTTCAAAGCTTTGTTTTGTCGGTAAGGATACGGACAAACTTACCAGACAGGCCTTTTAACAAGCACTACATTTTACAGGAGAAGTGGTGAAGTTACCTTGCCGGCTGGATGGCGTACCAACATGGATCTGAACATTTATAACCAGCCGTATTTCCTGAGTGACAGAGTCCATGTTTGTGGGGCTTGTCTGATGCACCTACATGTATACCCAACAGAGAATATTACCAGATAATCCCAGTTCTTCCTGAACAGGATTTATGGCCCTTGCTCCGCTTCAAAAGTAATGCTTTAACAGCTGATATTGTTTCAAAACATGTTTGTCCTTGCCATGTGTGGCTGGGCCAGGGCTGACCGGTGTTTGCTCTGAGTTACACTGATGGACTGAGTCATCTCGTCGAGTGAGCTGTGCCTGGCCAGCAGCTAAGCAACCGCGTGTCCTAGCGCAGGTCTAACAAGGATTGATTACTTTTCCGCTGTCGTTTCCTTAGCAACCTAATTTGCACAGAGGAAGAGTTTAGAAAGGTACTGACCTTTCCACAGAGCTGACCACTTATTTGAAATGGCACTAATTAAAACAACGGAACAATAACGACTGAGCTAATGGAAGTGACCTGCGCTGGTAAATAGGTCAGTGCCCTGGCGGCAGCTTTCCGCGGAGCAGGATAATCTCATCATCCAACCAGACACCCGGCGTCACAAGATCTGGTTTCCGCCTTGCCTCACTTTCTAACCTGCTCTTTGATCTGGGATGACTCAGTGAAGCATTCATGCTGCAGGAGGGCTTCTGTTTTGAGTAGGCATTCTGGGACATCCTAGGCCCAGTTCCTACACACTGATAGATCCTCTTAATTCCACCTGAAAATGCAAATTTCCAGCGCTTTTGAAACCCTAAAGTCCTTCAAGTTGGGCATCCAAAAATCTGAACTGCATAAACCCAGAATATTTATCTTTACTCTGGGAGAATGCACTGTGGTAACACCCTCTGAATCCATGGGGAAAGATACTACATGAATAACTACTACAAATTAAATTATTTTGTTCTTATTAGAGAGGCAGAAACTAACACAACCATCTGAGTATTTAATGGAATTTGTAATGGAAGCCTGAAATGGACCTTTCTCAATAGACAGATTCACAGTGTTTTCCAGACTCTTGCAAATTTTCCTGCAAAGGGTTTTTTCTTCTGCATAATTGTCCTGTACCTGGGAGGCAGTTTCACATTCTATCCTCATCAAATTGACTGAAACTGAGATTCTATGTCATTAAACTTCCACAGAAAGACCTGCTTTGCTGTTCTGTTTTCACACAGCATAAAAAGACTGTGTTTATTAAAGGAGAAAAGGGATCATCAAGGTACCCGAGATCACTTTTAACGCTGGCTAAAAAATTTGTTTACTTAATGAGTTCATACACTCCAACTGCTTCAGATGGAAAGCTTTGTGCTGATGACTGCTTGTGTGAGATGTATGTATTTCAGACATTAAAAAACCACTGTTCTCCCAAGGCTTTTCTGTCACCTGCAGTAGATGATCCTTACGAGTTTGCAAGGCTGTTTTCCATCTGTGAAAAATCTCTGGACATCTCAGCATTTGCTTGGGACTATTCTGTGGGAAGAGCGTATCTGATTAATTCTTTGGACAAGTGCATGTCCAAGAACTGTCAATATCCACTGGATTTTCCCCGATGTAGCCAAAAGCAGAGTTTGACCTTTGGTCAGCTATAGATGTATCAAGCATATGTCACATGAACTGCTAAAACTGTGACGAACAAGAGCAATCTCTCCATTGTGGAATTACAGATGGGTCTCAGCCTCGCAAATCTCCTGCTCCTCTCTAACTCCCTGCCTCACATATCAAGATACGGCATGTTCTTTCTGAGTCTCTCTGTTTGACTGATTTGTTGTGATGGTGCGTCTGAAGCCTAATGCTGCCATGAGGAGTGACATGTCAGGTGACAAATCCCAGGTCATGGCATCACTCGTTAAGGGATTACAGGCAAGATGGTCAGAGTGATTTGAAGTTAAGACAGCAGCAGTATCACTTCGCAATCAGGTTAAAAGCAATTCCAAAAGTAAAACACAATTAAATAGATGTGCTTTGAGGTAAACATAGCTCTGACCAAGCCTCCTTTATTACCCTTATTAAATTCCCTACCTCACAGGCTATTTCTCAGATTTATCCTTTTAATATTCTACAGGCATTTCTTTTGCTTTCCAGGTCTCTTAGAGCTGTGTGGTGCAGTCCTTTGCTCGTCCTTTCCCATCCTGGAGCTGCTCCATGGCCTGCACACACATTTTATGTGTTTTCACAGCATGCCCTTTACAAGCGTGGTGGTTTGAGACTGAAGCAGCACAGAGCTGCCTCTCCCACAGGAGTGGGATGGAGCTCAATTTTGAATGCTCAGTGACACCTTCTTTACCCCACACCCACATAATCATCTCAAATCACAACTCACGGTCTCAGTGTTCAACTGTCAACAGAGAGACACTGAATTCAGAAAGTAGGGGGGTTATGGAGTATTAAATACAGTAAGAAAATATAAAAGCATTACCCTCCTCTAGAAATGCAAACCACTTGGTTGGATGCAAAACCTAGATTTTCAAGAACCAAGGAATACATTTGTCAAATAACGCACTATAAGTAGATGGAGATTTCCATCCAGTTGGGAAAGCATAGAAGAGGCAGTGAAGGGAAATGGAGGAAAAGGCAATATGCCTCTTGCAAGACATGACTGCAATTTGCAAGACACAACTGCAAATTTAAATGGTAGACAGTGACAAGCAAAGGAATGAACTGTAAAATATTTGTTTGGGTTCTTGAACACTTGATTAGATAGTCATGTAATGTGGTGGGAAAAGCAATAAGTGATACGAAAACTACTGGGTCTCTCCCAAAACATATCTCAGAAGATTTAGATCCTGTGGCTACTGAAAATACTATGCCATCACACATCCTGTCACCCTCAGGTGATGCCCAGTTTCCTGCAGTGTGTAGTGGTCCTGGTTCTCGAGAACTGTGAGGTCAGCTGTCATAGACCTTTCACACCATAGCCACCCATTTGTTTTACTATGCAGTGAGAGTCTGAATGGGGGAAAACAGGAGATAAGATCTAAATAGTGGGGAAAAAACCACATTCATGTGTTTGTGCAAATGCAGAAGTAGCAGGGGACAGACATGGAGGAGGTTACAGAAAGAAAAGCTATAAAGGTGCAGAGGGGTCTGCAATCTAATACACTTCTTAGATTCCAGTCTTGCCTGGGATCTTTGCATACTCCCTGTCCCCACATCCTCTTATCTTACCGCCATGCATCTTGGGTTTAACTATTTGCATATACTTTACATAATCACTGCTGCTCCTCAGTATTCACCCCACTCTCACCATCTGAGGTGTCCCTGATTTCTCCTGTTCAGATGTAGTACAGTATACTGGCATCTGTGTGACCTTAGTTCATCAGATACAAAATAAACACCAGAGAAGAGCTGCCTGAAATTAAATAACTCCCACTGGCAGCTGTATGCATCATTCACATGATAAGTACTGGGAAAGGAAAATCACCAAAAGGAAAATTAAGATAGGGAAAAATTTGTTAAATAATTTAATGTTTATGAAGAAAATCTACAGTAGCAACAAAGAGACCTTTGGAAAAAAGGATTTTAAGAAAGAAAAAAGATGGTATTATGCATGAATGCTTCCCTGTATGAAATACTGTCAGTGCCCTTCATCGCCCAGGTCAAAATGAACAAAAGGTCCACATGACACTGTACATACTCCACTTGTAGCCTCTGGCTCTGCTTTAGCTACACCTTCCCTCACCCCTCTGAAACCACAGTCTGCATCAGAGAGCATCAGTTTATGGTCACAGCGAGGAGAGGAAAGATGATGCCAGTGTGGGCTGTGATCTGCACTTTGCCTCACACTCTTGGCTCTCTGCCTGTTCTAGGCTAACTAAACAAATATCAGGATCAGATCTTTGACCTGCAGCATCTGTGCTGAGGAGAACTTCAGGCATTAGTCACATTATTCAAACAAGTTCTCCTCTCCCAAAAAAAGGCCAGATTGTGCCTATGTGCATTGGCCTACCATGGGGAAATCACAGCTTTGCCTTCATCAGAAGTGGAGCTGTGGAGGTACCAAGAATGAATACAAGAGGCACAACAGCTATTTCATATTCCTGAGTGGGGAGAGGCAGGCACATGCCAAAAATCAGCACAGGAGACTTTCTGCCTCTTCTCCTTCCCCTGATTTTTTCATGCAGCCTCAGTCTGCCTAAAAGACAGTGTTATAGTAAAACAAGGTCCCAGCAGTTCTTTAGGAAAGGACCAAACTATGAGTGTTCTTATTCCTCGGCAATAGTTCCCAATGAACCATCCATCTCCTACTGCTCGTGCGTCCTGCAGCTTGGTCTTCTTTCCTGTTGTCCATGAAGAACAAACGATATGGGGGTGGAAAAGGTAAACAGAGACATCTGTTCGTGCCCATTTCTAACTAACACAATCTCCTACTCAGTCATGGGGGACAGTGTGGATTCTGACAGTGAGTCAGAGCCAAAGGGAGGAGGTGTGAGAGGTGGCTTTGGTTTGGTCTGTGGAGGAAGGCAGCTGTGACTCAAACACTGCACACTGATCAGCTGGAATGATTTCTCTATTTCCCTCCTAAACAAAGGGGGATTTGCTCCCCAACCAGCCTGCTGTGGGCTGTGTGTTCTACGCTGTGGGCTGTGTGTTCTACGCTGTGGCTCCAGCAGTCTAAATGCTTTACTACAAGGAGGTAAAAAGGGGGATCCCCTGCAGAGAGCAAAGCTACAGAGTTCTTCATTTTCTTTCCAGTCCTTTGCTGCTTTCTCTTCTCCAGTTGTGGAAGATACAGAAGCCCTTTAGAAACTGAAAACAAAATGACCATCCTCAATTATAAGATGCAATAAAATATGCCTTATATGCAGTATCATGGTGGAGCTTCTACGAATCTGTGAGATAGAGAAGTACTGATGGCAAAAGCCTGTGCTACACGTGCTAGTCTGTAAGTGACAACTCCGCACAAGACTACAAAGTGCACATAACTAATTCGCATTTTTAGGGTAATAGTTCATTGGGTAACATATCTTTCACTTGGTTGGGGTGGCAATGGATAAATTTGCTACAAATCTACTCTTGTAAGCAGCACATAGCAGGAGGATATAATTAATCTACTGTGTAAAAAGAATTCATATATACACACTGGTGCCTCTTACGAATTCGTCTGTCATCTCTGAAAGCTCTATTTTTTTATGGCCCCAAGCCTCTGATTGCAAATATTTCCTAGAATGGTTCTAAAAATCACTCATTATTTTGGTCTTATTAGTGGGAGATGATTTACAAATGTATCCGAACAAACTGGCAGAAACCATTTGTTCCTGTTTCTAAGCTGACAACAATATTATTAAAATAAATTTATTACAAAGCTATAGTTTACTTTAAATAATTACTATAAATGGAGCTTTTACCAAGATGGTAGTGGGCTGATATGCTTTCATTTTAAAACTAGCTGCATAACCTGGCATATGCAGGAAAAGTCACTTGTCATACAAAAAATCATTTGTGTGGTGCAGATGAAGTTTTTCCTTAATATTTATCTGGTCTTTGATAGATGGCTTGGTGGAAAAGCTATCAGAGTGAATCTCCACCATCATGTTACTCAACAGACAGAAGGAAAACGAAGGAAAGTATGATATTATTCACAAACTAATATTTAAACAGTGCAAGTATCTGTGCAATGCATGCCTTGTTCTGCTCTGCTGCAATCCAAGTCAGTTTTGCTATTGGCTCAAACAGTTCTTTTTCTCTTGAAGCGCTCAGCACTGTGAAGGATATTGTCCTTTCAGTTGTGCATGGAGTATCAGCTACTTATTTACGCAATATAAATGTTATGAATGCCATGAATATGAAATATTTTATGCTGAATCAGTCATAACTTATCTGAAAGCCTCTTGCTGCTTTCCACTGGTCACTATGTGGAAGCGTTCCAACGCTTCCATTCCCCTCTGTCACAGCACTCTTGCCAACAGCAACATCATTTCAGTAACTGTCCCAAGTCCTTCCCAAAACTCAGCCTGATCAGGGATAGCAGCCCGTGCCTCCGGCAGGCTGGGGCAAGCAAGGGGAGTTCAGCTGTTTGGGCAGCATTTGCTGGATGCTGCCAACAAACCCAAGGTGGATAAGCTGGTGCCACAGCTGGATCTCATGCACAAGCACCTATGTTCCTGAGATCCTGTGTCATAATTTATCACCTTATGCTTTCTGTACCAACAATGTTTGTCCATTCTTTTAACGGCAAAAATGATTTTAAAGCAGCTTTTAATCTTGAGAGGGCAGATGGTCTTTCTAGAAAGATTTCTGAAAGCCTTTGAACAGGCTAGAAACACGTAATGAGGCTTTCACTCCACAGAAGAATTTGCTCCCTGTAACAGCAGTCATAGCTAAGAAAGTAAAGAGTGAGAAGATGGTGGCATTTTGCCACAGCAGGATAATTATCAAATAAGATGCATCTCAGCTGAACACACATTTTCTATCGGTTTGATACAGGCTCTCTTTAATGCTTCCAGAGCTTTACTTTCTGAACACATACTGTAAAAGGTAGGCATTACTTTTTCTCCTCTTTCATATATATGAATATGTTGGTTTGGGCTTTCTGTGTTCTGTTACAGATTACATTTAGCATATGGAAAGCTTTTAAATATGTATTACATAATATTGAATATATGTATTAAAAACCAAACTTATTCCTTGTGTTTCCATGTATGTGCATCTGTGTTTTTCTTGCACCGCACTGCAGCTAGACCCTTTGTAACTTAAAGCTAGACCTAATAACATCAGTCACTGCTGCAGCAAAATACTTTCCCCTAGAGTGAGATACAATGATGATGACATAATGCTGTGGTTTCCAAATCCCAAGCCAGCTGTTACTGGTATATGCATTCAAATTCACTGTCTCTGCACCCTTGTGACAGGCAAAAAAAGCTTGTGACTTGATTCAGTAAATGATTTATTATTTTGAATGTATAATTCAGAGGCATAGCTTACGCATGGCTGCAGTCACAGAGTGGGGAAAATTAATTTAGACAGTTTCCTACTGTACTAAAATGGAGAGAGGATGAAGTCCATCTGCCCAGACCCAGTAGGTATTTTCCACCAACTAGCACAGAATCTGCTCACTGATTTTGGACTGAGGAAACAACAAAAAGCTGTCAATTTTTTACACTGATTCTTCTCTCTGACAGATGTTCATACTAATTCCTTTATCTGCTGTAAACAAGCACATCTGGGTGTCAATCCCCTAATCCAAACTGCACCCAGACACACAGTACCAGCTATTATTGACTATATAACTTTTAGTTGAATAAGAGTGGCAATAAAACTGCTGCCATGCTTAAGGATAGTGCAAGAAACTAACATGCTCCTGTGGATGCTCCTGTTCAGTATTTGAGAGTATATAGGATTGAGCTCAGTAAATGAAGGTCAGCTTTAAAGCAATTTCTCAACAGCAAGTCTAAAAAAAGAATACCACAGAAGCAACTTAAGAATCCATGAGAAAGCTTTTTCCACTACAGTAAGTTGCTTTGATGGAGCACAAAATCCATCTCTGCATAAATCACTCATTTGCAAGGCAGAGTCTGGATACATCAGTTGATAGTCTTACTTTAAATCCAGACTAAATCAGACCTCTGAAACTCTTAACCTAATGCTTGCCTTCTGTACTATGTCATCATGGCAATTTGTTTCCAGGGTTACAGTAGATATTCGCTCAAAGGAAAGCCAATATGAACAACTGCCCTGAATTTTAGCAGGAAAAATGCATTCCTAGTGTAATTCCATTATCTGCATGGTCTTGCATCAGGGATGAATTTAGCCTATTAAGTTTTGGCAACATCCGATCAAGCCATACTATCTTCATTTGTAGAATGACACTGAAACCACTGTGCTTAAAATCAACCATTTCTTTATGTGCATCTTTCTTTAAATGTACTGGCAGACAGAGAAATAAAGAGCTGAACTGGGGTGTAAGTTGTCCAATATTCCAAAATTCAAGGAGACTTCTTACAGCAAATAAAGGGATAGCCTTGGTCAGATATATCATGAATTCTTTAGAGAGGAAGTGCAAGCATGCACTGAATGTGAGTCATGATTCACTGGATCTTTTGTAGCCAAGTAATTGATAAGCAATCCGTACAGTTACAGTTGCATCAATCAATCATGTATCTGCAACGTAGAAAGATCATTGCCAGTCCTCCCTCTGGGACAGGATGACTTATGAAGCTGAGAAATTGCCCTGATGCAAACAAAACCTTTTCAGACTAATCCAGACCAGGAGCAGTTCAGGAAAATGAAAGGGTTGTACAGAGTTTGTACAGATGAGCCCTTCTTCTGTAGGTCAGCTTGTTTAACTAGACAGGCTGCCAACAGTGAATGGAACAGAGTTTGTCAGAGCCAGGAAAGGTGTGTGAGACACAAACCAGGCCATTCCAAATTCCCTCTTCAGGAAATGGTAACGATTTTACAAAACCTACATAGCCACAGACTCTAAAATGGGTCCAGGAAAGAGTGCTTCAAAATCTACTCCTGTGCCAAGACGGAAGGAGATGGATGTGACTTCCTGCATAGATGGAAGGAGTTTTACTTGGTAGACAACCTTAGCATCAGGTCCCATCTATTCCAGCTACCTACAGTGACAGATTAAAGGAGCTGAAGTGCTGGATTATTTTTGGGAAATAATCCACTTTACTAGAACAGAGAAAACCTTAATCTTCCCCTGACATAAAGTCATTGAAATCAATTGTGCTTCACAGATGTGAAAGTGTAATCATGCTCTAAATGCATATCTGATAAATTACCTTTCCTTCATTAGATGGAAATATTAAAGCAGTATGGAATTGAACATTGCTGTAGGGAATGATCAATCACTTAGACGTGCAGCTTTAGCATTTTCAATGAACAAATCCAAAAAAGGTTTCATAAGAGCAAGGAAGATGAGAAGACAATTATCACTGTTGGTAGAGGAAGAACTTAGCACTAATAACACTTGTATAAAGTATGTACTCTCACCCAGATAGGAAACTCCTTCTTCTGGTGTGATTGTTCCATATTTAACCATCATCTTCACAAAATCAATCAGGGTTTTCATGATAGTTATCAAGGTCTCTTTCTCTTTTGTCTCTGTCTCTGTGTGAGGGGATGAAGCAAAACGAGTCAGACTGCAGGCAACTTGGAAAAACTGTTCTGCAAACTGCGCAAACCTCATGCATAAAGAATGACCTACTCATTAAAAGAGAAAATGCTGTGCTGGATTAGCAAAGAGAAGTTATATATATGTTCCTTTTTAAACTGTTCCTGCAAAGTACAGCTGAATATACTTTAAAACATCAGGGCTTGGTTCTTCTTTATAGCTTTTCGTCTTGGAGGGCCGTGTTATGGAAGGCCAGTGGTATTAATTCCATTTTACAGCTACGAATGCTAAGCACACGAAGACGGAGTGTTCGTGACAGTTCAAATTGATGGTCGGAGGGCAGATATAGGAAGAGTTTTCTACAGTGTCTGTCATTTTTCTTTCATTTGTTTGTGAACTATTTAGTAGATCAGTCTGTCTCTGTATGAAAAAGAGATCCTTTCTCCTACAAGATCCACAGGTTCAATGACAAAAATATAAAGTGTCCCAAATGAGATTGTTACTGTGCACAAGTCCATGACTCACGTACTGGGACAACATAACATTACATGGCTGGGAGGATCAGGACTTCAGAATGGGATACAAAACCATTATTTTTTATAAAAATAATCAATTTTTGCCCACACTTATCTGCTTCTTAGCTTTTCTTTTCCCACTGTGTTTATGTGCTGAACAACATTACTGCTATCCCTGCATTAGCAGTGTGACACTCCCCCATCACACAGTCACACAAGCTCTCCCCACTCCCCAGGCTGTCGCTGAAGAACCCAACAGAGCCAGGGGCACTGTCAGTCAGGGACAGTCAGAAACACACTCCGAGCCTTGGCAGAGGGCCAGCTGCTCTGGAGAGCTGCTGAACAGGCTTTTTATTGCTGCCTGCAATTTAACACACAGCTGTAGGGTGCAACTGAATCCCTCTCCTCCAGCTTGATACAACCTGACGGGTGAGCACATAAAGCAGGAGATGTGCAGACAGTGGACCCCAACATACCTTCCTGTGTTGTGAGTAGAAAGAGGAGAAGAACTAGCATGCAGAATTGCCATGGGAAAATTGAAAAGAACAGGAAGAAGAATATAAAGTTTGTAGATTGGACTTGAGCAAAATATGCCCTCAGGTTTTTCATTTTAGCTCTCCACTCAGGAGTTTATGGGGACAATTTGAAGCAATATTAAGGCTCCTGTAGGACAAGGAATCTACAGAATAACCCCCCTTGCCAAAAGTTAGAGAGTGTGTGTGTGGCTGCAGAGAGTGGGTGTGTGTAGAGGGTGCTGGCACAGGGCTGTGGCAAGGAGCCACAATCTTGCCTGCAATAACTGGAAGGCAGTGATGTCCAGCACCGGAATAGGAAGAGATGTGCAGGGCTTTCACTGCAATAAACAGCAAACCTGTGGTTTGTGGAAAGGCTGCGAGGCTCAGACTCATTTACTGGTACCATCACTGTGAGGATTCTACTGTGGCTTACTCGTATCTCTGTTGGCTTAGAAGACACGGATGTTACTGGAAGGATCTCTGCAGAAAACCATTTGCCAGCTTTTCATCGTGTCCTTACGGGAAGGAAAAGAATTCAGGACCCCTGAATCACACAGCACAAGATGGGAAGGGCTGTCTAGGTCACACTCTTTGCAGTTCTGAGTGCTGTTCCTCCCAGTGTTTTGCCACCAACATCACTAATCAAATTAGTTTCTGCTATACATCTTACAGAACATTTTCAAAGCACATGGTCTCTTGCAACTAGGGAAATTGTGGGGAAGAGAAAAGAGCAGGAGAAAACAGAGAATCTTAATTTTTAAAGTTTTTCCTAAATACTTCTGTAGACACGACAAGCTCACCTGAGTTAAGACTTTTTAATAATGCGTAAAAATTTGGAAAATATTGGAGATCTTCGAAATTATCTTCAGAAGGCAGCTCATTTCTTCTTTCCAACACATTAGATGATGACCATGTGTTATCCAGTGTATCATCAACTTCTCCATTAATGAAACTATCCTGATCAGATTTGCTTGGTGTCTCCACATAAGACATAAAAAAAAAAAGATATCTATAAGCACACTGCTTTTGGTGATAGAGTTAATAGAGCAAAAATTCTATCACAACCTCATGCCAACATTGTCCTAATTGCAAGGTGAAGATTATACTATTTTCTCAAAGTTATTTCAATTGACATCTGGCTTAAACTTTAAAGTAACTCATTATTCTTTTTTCTATCGGACAGAATTTCTTTAAGAATAACTCTTGTTTCCAGATTGAACAAACTATTCCCTAAAGAAAGCAGTACTAGCACCATTTGGCAAGCAAGACAAAATTATTAGCTAAGAAATTACCATTCTTTCCTTTTGCTTTTCTTTTGTATCACTGTCTGCTCTGCTTGCAGGGTAATCAAAATCTTCAGACTCCTTCTCACGATCCTTTGCTTCATTTGCAATTAGCTGTTGTAAAACCTCTGCCACTTCATCTTCCAGGGTATAGGCCTGACTCTCTGTGATCTGCGAAAATATTTGTGCAGAGTACTTATAGGATACTGTGCTTTTTCTAGCTCAAACATCAATATGAAACTTGATATTAATACGAAAATAGGTTGCTGTAAATATTCTTGTTTCACAGCTGAGCACAGGCTAATCAGGTGTAATACCCGTGTGTGTGCATACTTGTATACACATAGACATGTAAACATGTCTACATTTATAACACACATCTATATACACACAGAGATACACATCAGATGTGTGTGCATACATAAACCCCACCCATTCACACATACAGCCTCCAACCCAAACCTCTTTAGGGATGAACACAGTGGAGTGCAGCTTGAAAGATGGAGCTGCAAGTGTGGCACCTCCCTGTATGTGTGTGCATGAGTGTGTATACAGAAATACATGTGCTCTGCAACACATCTACAGACAGCTGAATAACTACAACAGAACACAGTAATACAGAAAGGGAAAAAAGCAAATAGCTTTCTGTGGTATCATCAAAATGTTTTCTCTTTGCTTCATAACAGCTGTCACTTGAACAAGAACTCTCCCATGCCGCTGTCCCACAGCTCCCTCTGTAATCAGAGGGGTGCAATACCCAAGTGCAAAATCTAGTGCTCAAAAGATAAGGTTAATATTTTAAAATATAAGGATCCCAAATGGCAATGCCTAAAGCCATTGAGACATCCAGAGGTCAGAGACAAATCCAGTCTTCCCAAAAATCAGTAACATAATATATCCTCAACTAGCCAGCACCATTATGTGTTTGCTGATGACACTAATTAGCATTATGTGGATAGGAATGATCTCAGACATTTCCCCCTTTAGTATAGAAAAGAAATTAATAATAGAAAAGCACTCAGTGAAAATCAGAAGAGAAATTAAAGGAAAAATGAGGGCAGACATGGGAGGAGTACAATCAGTGAATGTTCTTTCAACATCAGAAACATTCTGCAGTTTGGCCTATTTTGTTGCAAAGACATCACATGAACACCAGTGTTATTGCAGAGCTTAACCAGCCTGCCCAAACAGCTTGAGAAATTTGCTTGGAGCCTGAGTCCCACTCGCTTCAGACAAAGTGTGCATCCAAATTGGTTTTTGAAAGAGCATTAAACCAATCCACAAAACAACTGAATGGCGATTACCAAGATACTTACTAGCCCCAGATTTAGAAGTTTTGAAACAATCTTGTCAAACACTCCTCTGTCATTTTCTTCATAAATTCTTGCAGCAATTTTTTGAACAATGTCTTCAGCAGTCAAAGGAGTGCCATCTAATTGATGGAGGCCATCTGGATCGTCTGAAAGGATTACAGTTTAACTGTGTGCTGACTGTCCTAACTCATTTGGATTAAACATCTCACAAAAAATATCTGCCCACGTCTTTTTCTCTTCAGAACAAAACTGCATTTTTAGACACATTAGGAATATACTTTGATACACACTTTGCAAGCCATTAAATCAGTCACAAGGAAAAGTTCTTTGTGTCCATTTTCCACATCTGAAAAATGTCTTTCTGACTGGCTCTTCTGAAAGAGCAGAGATGAATGTTAGGACCTTACTGTCCTGTTGATAGAAAAAATCAGTAGAATGAGAGAGCACTGCTCCCGTATCCACTGACTTGTGTCTTCCTGGTATCTACTTTCATTGTATGGCCACTTAGATCAAAACAGTTCATGACAACGGCACACAATCTCATTTGAATTTCAGCAAATTAACTTTTAATTATGTAATTGTTACCTATGGCAAATAACATCATCATGACAATGGGAAAGAGAATATGATGAGTGAGCTTTGGTCTGTGATCAGCATGGTTTGATATAATTAAAAATATCCTGAGCTAAATGCTGCTTACAATTCTCAGAGGACTCACTTAAACTACAAGTCAATTAACTACTCCTGTAGCAAAGGCAAGTATTCTTTGGCCTTTGGTAATTTCTTTTAGCTTTGTGATGATGAGAATTATCTAAAACTGCACATAACATTTGGAATAAATATATGTGATTTAGCCGTAGAAGTGCTTCTTCCTCACAAAACAGAATAAATATATTTTCATTCAAAAATATGCCCCATTTTCCTTCCATCAAATCTAAATTGCAAAAAAACCTTACAAATTACACAATCAGACTTTCCTCCATGGAAGACTTAAAATCAAGAGCAATTCTTTTGTACTGTTTCAAAACCTAATAAATACAACAAGCTTCCACAACTGGAAATAATTGAAACTGCACTCCAGTAACAAATAGAGATCGTGTTTAGTGGTGAATACAGCATTCATGAAGGCAATCAGTTTGCAGGAGAAATCTAATCTAGAAGTCACTGAAAGATGATTGTGGAATACCTTGGAATTTATAATCCAGCCCGCTTTTAGTGGAGTCATAGTCATCCACAAGCCTGCGGTTCTTGGTGGAGTCTGCATCATCAATGGCCAGTTGCTGTTCATACAAAGAGCTTCTAATTGAGTCCCTCTCCTTTTCATTCCTCTCTCTTTCTGCTACTGATTTTAGCAGGTTCAGGTCATCAACAAAGGAATAATTCCTGAACTCTGGCTTATTTTCTGGAAAACATACCAATGCACACATAACATAAAATCTTATGCCTCTTTGAATACCATTATGAATATTGATGTAAAGCCAGAAAGATATTTTACCTGTGGGAGCTATTTTCCTATTCTTGTCTGCCTCAGCTTCAGCAATCTGATATACAAAAATAAAGCAGACAAAACAGCAAACAGGTAGAAGGAATAAAATGCGTGATCTCTTAATTTATCAGTATCAGCAGAAGGCTTAATGCCTGATTTTCACTCTTAGTAAGAAGTTTGCCTGAATAAGTAGAACAGGAATAAGCGCTTGGCACTTTCGTCAGTACCACCCATCCTCTGATCAGAATCAGACATTACGAGGAGCTGCAATAGACTTTCCATTTTAAGATAAATGCCAGTTACATTTTTCTTCTTCATTTCAAGCTCCTGCTATATTCCCATAGGATGTCAATAGAAAGGGGTGGCATATCTGTGAGTTGTTGGAGTTAATAACCTGCTTTTAGAATGCTGGACAGTGAAGCTCTATATGCCAGTTCTTAAAAATTATTGAAATCCTATTTTGTATCTAACCCCATCAATAATCACTTTACTGACAAATCTAGTTTTTGCCCATTCATTAGCCATTCATGATATTCATGGATCCAGTACCTGAAAGGCTAAAAATATTTATAGGGACTTCATAAAAAAAAACCCCATTGTAAATATTTTTTATTTCACTCACCTGTTCCTCCAAAGGTCTTTCTACACTTAATTGTCTGTTGTGTATAGCTTTATCTAGAATAAACACACACACACACACATATATATATGCTCAGTTATGATACATACAACTACAAAGAGACAGCACATTTTTTCTTAATTTATAGTTTTCTCCCATAAAACATGGTGTCTTAAATAGGATGCCAACTTGTAGTTATTGCAAAAAAAAAATTCAGTGTTCCAGAAGAATGAGAACACAATAAAAAAACCCAAACCTTTAAACAAAACATGACTGGTGCAGAAGGAGAGATTCTGCAGAAGGCAGAAATACAGATATAGACTCAGCAATCTCCTTCTGATCAGAAAACTCACGAATCGGGGAAAAAAGTGCTGGAAGAGATTGACTAAAATAGCAATAATCGGATTGGCACAACCAAGAGATTAAAAATCTCTTCCATCCAGAACACCGCGGGAGACAGGGAGCAAGAAAGACTCGTGCAGACACTGCTGTAGAATGGATGAAAACATCGATTGGAAAAGATTCACAAAATTCAGAGCTTTTCTCTCTTCCAGCACCTATCCCTTCACTTTAATATTAGACCGCAACTTCAGTGATCGGTGTCTTGCACCAGGAATATTGTTGCTTTAGGATCTCCTTGCTTTTAGCCAAGTGGAAGGAAAGTTTTTACCGTCCTCTATCTCTACCCAGCAGAACTTTCCCCATCCGCAGCAAACGGCGAGTAGGCTCCGGGGCGGGCGCTTACC